>CM056168.1:41485615-41724629 GCA_029691765.1 Entomobrya proxima | reverse complement strand
TTCAAACCTATTTAAACGTAATTAGCTAGAATCACCTTAGAGCAAAAAATGTGAAGTTAAGAAACCTTGATTTAAGCAGAAGCTACATAATCAATCTGGTGATTATAGTAATTGTCTTATATCCTTTGCCATTTTTGTTTCGTAATACACGAGTAATAACTAGTCTGTTAACTAAACAGTCTGGTTACCTCTTTAAATAATTTTAAGCTAAATACTTGCTGCTTGCCCCTAAAGGCTCCAAGATTTTGTTTGTCGATAAGTGAATTAAGCCAAGCCAACTTTATAAACATATTAGTTTTAAACTTGAACCGAATTTCAATACTCTGTATTGCTCTCATATTTTCCAACAAAATCAAAACTGAAGATAGTGTTCGTTAAATAAATTTAGATACAATCATGACAACACCTCTACTGTATAACTGTCTAATATTTTCAGACAAAATCTCAAACCCACCTTTCTGCAAATTTCTTTTTTCCATCGACCCCGAAACCTGTAAATTCTATGCAAGACATGACAAATGGAGCCGATTTAGTTTCTACGCCACGGCATCTTTAGTTTTCATAGGTGGAGTTATTTTTCCTATTTTTAACATGACTGCTTTTGCATTTAGCTTAATAAACGTTTCCTTGACAGTTATTTTATTTGACTTTGCCACTTTTGCGGGAGCGTTATTGGCAACAGGTGTAAATATTTCACTAATACGTGGAGACATAGACATTGCAGAATACAACAATCAAGTTATCAAATTTGACCTGCGTCTGAATCAAAACTCAATATATTTGAAACACCCTAACAACTTGTTCCAGTTTCTAAATAAGCTTAACCGTAATGTTAATCAAGAGTTTGCAAAAATGGTTCGGTTTAGTGAGTCAACTGATCTTGCTGGCTTGCTGTTTTATTGCAATGTATCAAATATTTTGGTTTTAACATTTATTGGCGTACCAATTGCAGTTTATATGAAGCTAGATCCAACAGCACCATTTTTTGAAATTTTTCACAAAATAATTCCACAAATGTGGGTCTTACATTCAGGTTTGTTCATAATAAGGCTAGTGACTAACATGTTAGCTATGTACTTTTGCTGTAGATCAAATGCATTCATACTTAATTGGGGACTACATATAACCTCAGTATTTAGAACGTCGATTAAAACTTTAAGAATGTTGGCACGAGTGGAAATACTGTATAAACACTCTAGATTCTATAGCACGTTAACAAAATACGTTCATCTAAGACTGCTTCACATACATGCGGATGAAGTTGTTGCACATTTGTTTGGAGTTTTGTTTGGAATGACGTTTGTAATGAGTTCCTTTCTAAACGCGTTTGCTCTCATAGGTTGGGAGATATTTGATATTGGACTATATATATCTGTTCTGCCAACAGGTATTGTTATTTCCTTGCTGATTAGGTATATCTCAATTACCAGCGTTAATTTGTATGAAGATTCAAAAAAGTTAATACATCGTGAATGGCCGATGCAAATGTACAGGAAAATAAAATTGTCTAAAATGCTAAGTGGAAAAGGGTACATGAAAGAAATCAAAATGCAGAGACCAATATTCTACAAAAGTGGGTCTATGGCAACTTTGGATAAACCGACTGTTACAAGCTATTATGGATATATTATTAATTACACAGCTAACTGTTTATTGTTGTTTCGCGCAAAGTTGTTACATAAAGTATAAAACTTTGTATGTGTGTTTGTCAAAAATGTACGAATAAAAACTTCGAGAAGAAATTTTGAAAAATATAAAATTATTTGTGAAAAGCAATTATTTTGTTAATATTTTCAAGCACAGCATATTTTATTGACAAAACTAGTTGTTTACCCATCACACTAGCAATTACCTAGCAATAATCTCTAAAACACTATACTGACAGACCAAAAGATATGTCGAAACTCCTCCATGGAAATAGTTAATTTGGAAAAGCTATAATTTCAAAATAATATGTATGTAGACATTTCAAAAACTGTTGGAGTAAAAACATGTTTGAAATGTTGATTTGTGGTTTCTAAAATTGATATTTTAAACAAACAACTATATGTAGAAAATATTTAGCATAGATTCCATGAACAGTTAAATTTCTACCATGGTCATGGGTTATTTTCAACAAGCATTGCATACAGCTTTAAATTGACATGGGAAGATGTATATTAGCGGAGGTCACTATATATTATGATTATTATTTCTACTGATTGTGAGTGACCTCTTTTTACGTACGGTGTATACAATTACAAGTCATTTGCTCGTAACCTTTGTTAGCCTTTCAATTTGATTGTGCAAAGTCTCATCAAATTTTTAGCTGATTCAAATAATAGTACAGAATTCATACAAACACTCACGCGTACAATACCATTAAAATGTGGTAGTATAAGAACATTGGCAGTTGCATACACTGCATGAATTTGAACATACTCTACACGCAAAGTAAAGTACGTTGTATTG
Organism: Entomobrya proxima; assembly: GCA_029691765.1. Taxonomy (NCBI): domain Eukaryota; kingdom Metazoa; phylum Arthropoda; class Collembola; order Entomobryomorpha; family Entomobryidae; genus Entomobrya; species Entomobrya proxima. Next base: position 41,722,178 of record CM056168.1, on the reverse strand, counting down.
CTGAAAAATTCGCAGAATCCATTAATTACTTAGTGCGGACAAATGGAAATTGCACATGTTGGAAGAATATAATATGAAATACAATGCTATTTAGGTGCTATATTCTTTTTTCCATGAGAAAGGCTTGAGATAAGAAAAAATTGCTCAGTGTTTTATGACTGTTTTGACGCCAATAATAGGATGCATCCAAGTTTTATTACATGCTCATGAAGGTTCAAGGAATTAATATTGACACAATTTTTTGTGTGCGGTATTTGAGTCAGTCCAGTTGTCATAGGCAGAGCAGAGAGCAGTCAACATTCTAAAATCAAACAGAGGCAAATTTCCAGGTAAAGTAAATATTTAAAGGAGAGGTCGGTTTGTATTTTCAACCATATACTTTGATCGTCATCAGAAATATTTAATAGTCTTCCATATTACGGTATTTTTATAGTGGTAACAAATCTGCAGCAATTTTATTATTATAATTGCTTTGTTTACTCAGTTGGTCAGAGCTAATGGAGCAGTGCAACATTCCCAAGTGTCACCTTCTTCCAAAAATATTCAGTTGCGTTTTTTGTGACAAGTCGTTCCGCTGGAAATGGCACCTGGAACTGCATATCCACGGTCATACAGGTGAACGTCCCTATTTTTGCTCGGAATGTGATCTTTGCTTTGTTTCCACGTCGTCGCGTGCCGCACACAAACAAAATGTGCACTTGGGAATCAAGTTTCAGTGCGATGCCTGTCCTGCCGCATTTGCGCAGATGGGAAACCTACTGACTCATCGCAAAAATTTGCATGGACTATTGAGTAACAAAAACGAACGCAAGATAATTCGAATGCAAGCCTTCTCAATGGATCCTGCTAAATACCAGAAACTTAATAAAATCACAACACAGCATTATTCCAAATTTTACAAAAAGAATGTTAGCAATGCATTATCAGTAATTAGATCGCATGGAAAGGAAGCTGCTCCAGCTTGCCAACAAAAGCAGACATTAAGTCCTTCATTCACAAAGAATCATTACATTGTCGAACCTACATGGATGAGACGTAAAGGGATTATTGATGCACGTTTCTTTCTTCATATGAATAGATATGTTCCAGATTGAAATATATGAAAAGGAAAAAATGATTAATTTGTTTTTGCAAAGTGCATGTCGACGGCACCTCATTTAATTGACTAAAGTTGTAACATTGGAAATTTATTTGATTTGATAGCTCATTGCTATCAAATGTTCTATGTAATATATAATATTGAATACCTAGTTTGAAACCTATGGCAATAGCTTATTGTAATATTGTTCATAAAATTTAAAATTCATTATATAAACATATTTTTCCTACTAAATATTTGCTGTTCTGGTAACAATAAAATTAATACGGTTGACTAATTTTTTAAGTATATAAGTAGATGGGCTAGCCTTTTGCGAAAATCTATTCTTCATGGATTTCCGAGTCATTACATTATATTGTGAGTAACAAGGCAGTTATGTATTGTTCTTTCGCAAGTTAAAGTGGTCATATTTTATTGAGTGAACTCACATTTAGTTACTGGCGTAAAATGAATTTAAAAACAATGAATTGGTAAAGAAAAGGGTTTTTGCTCTCCTGTATTTAATAATTAACTATCCAAAACGATGAAATAAAAAGTTTGTTTGTGTACAATATCCACCCAAATTAGAATAAGAAAAACTTTGGCAATTAAAAGTAAAATCACTGAAAAATACAACGCCAAAGCATTCATAATATCGGTAATTTTCCATCTAATTTAATTTGCTGTATAAATAATTGTGATCAAAATTGTTCTTATTTTATTACTAGGTAGTTTTGCCATATATCTGTACAATAAAAATGCAAGTTATAATAAATACATTGAAATACATTGACTTTTAGACGACGTCATTGCAAAATACAGAATACAAAATCAATTATGACTTTTGTGTGCATTATTGTTGTAAAAATCGTCTGGCTGATTGAAACTTTGTTCATAATGTGCAAATTAAAACCAGTACAATCCCACGGACTGACTTGAAAATAAGCAATCTTCTCCTTCAGCATACCACTTGTAAAATCACGACAACATGATTTACCTTGTGAATGGATTCTTACATACATTTCAATTCAAAAAGTGGTAATTCAACGTGCTTGCCTTTCGTGATGCTCATTTTGTTTCAAGTGGATGATTCTATTCTCACTGAATTCTAAACAATAGAGCGGACACACACGCTATTTTGTTTTCTTGACTTGTGCATATGTACTCAGCAATATGAAATTGCATGAATATTTCTATAGGTATTTTAGTTGCTTGTGTTTAGAATTCCAAGCAGCAGTACCTAAACGTCTTGTCCTTCAAAAACAGGTGTGCTTCAACGCTCTTGACCAAAAACCAAAAGTGACCGATCAAATTTCTGTTACAAGTTAAATACAAGATGTGTCGATTTTTAATATTATGTAGTACGATTTTTCTCCAAATTGCAATAACAACTTCTAACATTTCCACCCTTCCAATAGTTTTAGTAGTTTCTTTTGACGGTTTTCGTCATTCCTACTTATCTCCAACTCGCACACCAATTTTGACAAATCTCTCCTTATCTGGTGCCACTTGTCCTTACATGCAGCCCGTATTTCCTACAAAAACGTTTCCAAATCATCAGTCCATTTGTACCGGACTATATCCTAGCGTGCACGGAATAGTAGACAACATTTTCTACGATACCAAGTATAATGCCACGCTTGACGGCAAAAAGAATTCTGTTGGATTTTGGAATTATGATCCTGAGATTTTCCCAATTTGGATAAGAAATGAGCAGCAAGGAGGTATTAGTGGGTGTCTAATGTGGCCTGGCTCAAGTAACGGATATGGACCAAATAGCAGTTGGTTGCCTACTTATTACTATCCAGGTTACAATAAAAGTTTTTCTTGGGAATCGAGAGTGGATATGGTTATTGGATGGTTAACCAATTCTGAAAAACCGGCTAATTTGGTGTTTTTGTATTATGACGAGCCTGACTCGACCGGTCATCAGTATGGTCCCAATGGAAAGGAAACTTTGGCACAAGTAGAAAAAGCTGACCAGCGAGCAGAATTACTTCTTAAAAAAATAAAAACTGCTGGGATTTACGATAAAGTGAATTTGGTGTTTTTAAGTGATCATGGACTAGCGGAAGTGAGTAGTGATAGGGAAATTGATTTAAATAACTTTGTGGATACATCTGAACTTGTACATAGTGTGCAGGGATATTCGCCTGTTATTCAAATAGTACCTAAACTGGGAAAAGAGGAATTACTTTATTCAAAATTATCCGTTGCAGCTAAAACGAGAAACTTTACAGTTTTGCGTAAACCGGAATTATGTGACGCGCCTTATTTTTACTGCGAGTCAAGAAGAGTGCATGATTTTGTTTCGTTGGCAGATCCTGGCTGGGCTTTTAAGACGCTAAACGTGAAGAAAAATTCCAGGAGGAAGAAAAGGGAAGTAAAAGTATGGGGCTCGCATGGATATTTGAATACAGTGGAAAGTATGAAAGTTTTTCTGATTGCTCGTGGACCAGCATTTAAATCCGGGTATACAACCAGTGAGCCGATAAAAAATCTAGATGTTGTGCCATTGATTGCTAAAATTGTTGGAATTAAAGATGTGCCAACAAATGGAAGTTTGGCAAGAGTAGAAGGAATGTTAAAATAAAATTAATAGAAACAATCAGAATTATGTCTACATTCATTATCATCTTATTAGAGTGGCATTTTGTGGGCATTTTGCATTGGCGAATTTTCATGGCGTCAGTAAACGTCTTTTATCTTAATAAGTTATCATACACTTATGAAAGCAATTTAGATACAACACATATATCATTATTCTATTGGCTTTCCTGAAGTTTAGATTTCATGATTATATATACATGTCTCTTTAGGGAAATTATTCACATGCATTTGAAAATGTATCTATGAAATCAGCAGTACCTAATTTTTGCGCAAACCTTGGACATGCTTTGTGATGGGGTGGTGCTTAAGAAATTAATTCAAATGCTGGATATTACAAAAAACGTCTTGTACATGAAGCTGGTCTAGTGGAAACTATTTTTTAATTCTCATTTATTTGACAAATGGCATTTGCTACATCATGAAGTAGTCAAAGTTGACTAACTTGTACTGATTTCGTTTCTACATTAGTTTTTACGCTTGCTTAGTATTAAAACCTAAAAGGCAATCGATTGAAAGCTATTTCCTACAGACGTCATCCGACAAAAATATTTATCGATTCCATAAAGAATATTAACTTATCTATGAAAAATAATAAAATCTATAAATTAAAACCAGCATAATAATATGGTTAAATGCGATGATATATGAATTTAATTTAAAGTTCCTAATGATCTTTAAAAAATACCAGTATGCTTTTAAATATATTTCGGTTTCGATTTCTGCGAAGGTAGAAAACATCAATAGGTAATTATGATAAGTGTATTAAAATAACTCGTGTCTGACATTTTCTGAATAACAATGTCTCAAGTCGCTTTTTAGAAGGCAAGTCAAAGTCAAGCCTCCGCAAAGCACTTTTATAGAAGCACCACAAAAGACCAGATATACTTTTATTTCACCATGTTTTCTCAAAATCGTTCAATATTTATTTCAAATACAATAAATGAGCTCCTAAACAAAATTTGGTTACCAATACCAATCTGTTGGAACAGAAAAAAATGTTGCTGGGAGTTTAAGGATCGATACACGTTACTATACTTATTGGCCTGCTTAACCTTGAAAATTAGCGGGAGTACAATATGCTGCATTATCTTCATTATTGGACTTCTAAATCCAGAACTGTTTTCACATACACAACTGGTCGGATTTCTTATAGAAGCTGTGTCTCTGGCTGGGTTGGCGTTTCTGGATGTACTTGTCTGCTTTGATGGTAAAGAGCTGATTGAAGTTCTTGAGTGGTGTCAAGCAAAGGAACGATGGATTAACCAATTTGGTAATTAAACTGCAATTGAAGTTTTGAAGTATTTCAAATCTAACAAACTATTATATTGCTTACAGGAGAAAAACGTTACCAGAAGTACTTTACATTCTACGCAATCGCTCCCCTAATTTGTACCACGATTATTGGCGTTGTATTTGCGTGCACAATGGTTATGGCAAAGCTAGATCCTTTTCTCCCCTTACTAATCATAATATATAAGCACCCATTAATATATTTGCATCTTAGTCCTTTTATTTCACTACTGCCTTTAAAAGAAATCCATTTTTTGTGGAATATCTATATCTTTTATGTAGCCCAAGTGGTCGTAATTAGCTTTAGAACTACTTGTATAACTTTCACCATGCAAGGTATGCATCGTATAATGTTGCTTAAAATTTTAAGTCAGATTAAACCCTTTAGATCATGCATTCAACTTTACCAAGAAAATATAGTGATAATGAGACACATGTACAACTTTGAATATGCTTGCACAACTGTGGGACTAATTGGTATATTTGCAATTATTTTAGTTTTAATTAATGCAGTAATGATTGGGATTGAAAGTCAAGCTATAACTTTAATTTTCATTTCAATAGAGCTATTAATAGTTGCAGAATTTATTTTACACTACTTTTTCATGGGAGGATGTGCGTTTTTTGAGTTGTCAGGGTTGATACGAAGACGTTGGAAGGAACAAGCACATAGGTTACATAGAAGATTGAGAGATAGAAAGTGTTTGACTAGACTAGTTAAAAGCTTACATATAATTACTATGCCTGCAGGGGAAGCAGGAATATTAGATAAGGATATAAAAATGAATTACACGGAAAAATTGCTAGATTATGTGGTAGATTCGGTGGTAACAAGAAATACACTGATGGGATAAGTCAAAAATTGTACTTAGTACACGGTAATAATTTATTATTAATAAAAAGGTAAACCAACATGAAACATTTATTTTGCATAAAATTTTCGGGTGTCTCGATGCTCAATCAAAAAATAAGTTGCACGAGCAGTCATACATTGAAATAAATAACATGTGGATACATGTAAAACATGTCTAATCGGACTCGTCAAACACTTAAATCAATTATCTAAAATTTTACTTTATCAATGACACATTTAATTTAGAAACAAAGGACATAACATATCTAGTGGCACGCACAAACTTAAGTCCATTTTGTTACAAAATACCTTGAAATCTTAAAAACCCGAGCAAAAATTTTAATGGTAAATTAAGGCCAAGCTTCCATGAACGTATATTATAAAATATTGGAAGTTAAATTTATGTACAGGTTTTTTTGTTTTAATTTGAAAACTCATTTAAACCACATTATAACTCTGAAGGCTCAAACCCAAACAGTTTTGTCAAGGTATCTTTACGTATCAGACGTTTTTCCAGTATGCTGTCAAAAAATCGTTGGATACTTACTGCAAATACAATTAACGAACTTTTAAACAAAATCTGGTTGCCAATACCAATTCATTGGAACAGGAAAAAATGTGGCTGGGAGTTCAATCACAAACACACATTGCTCTATCTGCTGAGCTCCTTAACCTTAAAGATCGTTGGTGGTGGAACATGCCTCTTAATTTTTATATTCGGACTTTTGCACAAGGAAATGTTCACGTCCACACAGCTTGTAGGATTTCTAATAGAAACTGTGTCGTTGGCCGGATTAGCATTACTTGACGTATTGGTATGCTGGAATGGAAAAGAGATGATAAAAGTTCTTAGCTGGTGTCACACTAAGGACTCATGGATACATCAATTTGGTACGTAATTTCATTTATTTTTATACGTTGTGTTTTCTAACGAATAATATTCTTTACAGGTGACAGGCGTTATCAGAAATACTTTACGTTCTACACGGTCGCTCCTCTTATTGCTACACTAATTATTGGTGTTGTATTTGCCTGGACACTAATATTGGCAAAACTGGATCCTGTAATTCCTATATTAATCTATATATACAACCAACCAATAGTTTATTCACATATATCACCTTACATTTCCTTGCTACCATTGAAACAACTTCATTTCCTGTGGAATATCTACATTTTTTATATTGCTCAGGTTGTTGTAATTTGTTTCCGAACTACATGCATAACGTTTAGTATGCAAGGCATGCACCGAATATTGTTGCTAAAAATATTAAGTCAAAGCAAACCTTTAAACTCCTGCATTAAGCTTTACAGAGAAAACATTGTAATAATGAGACACATGTATAACTTTGAATATGCAACGACATTTTCAGGACTAGTTGGTATATTTGCAGTGATTTTAGTACTAATTAACGCATTAATGATTGGGATTGAAAGTCAAGCTATAACCCTTATATTTATTTCGGTAGAATTGCTTATTATAGCAGAATTTATTTTGCACTATTTTTTCATGGGTGGTTGTGCATTTTTCGAGTTGTCAGATGTAATAAGACGAAGTTGGAAGAAACAAGCGCATAAGCTGAATAGCAAGTGGAGAGAACAAGAAAAAAGGTATTTGATACGAGTGGTTAAAAGCTTACACAGAATTACTATACCAGCAGGAGAGGCAGGAACATTGGACAAGGCTATAAAAGTTAACTACACAGACAAATTGCTTCATTATGTGGTAGACTCGATGGTAACACGTAATGCGTTAGCAAAATAAATTGGTTTCCAAGGTTTGTAAAAATACCAGAATTTTACTTTGTTCTTTTGCAGCGGTGGTGAGTTTCATGTAAAGACAAACTAATCTACAACTTTCCCTTGGTCAAATGAAATGCTTGTTTGGAATTCTGTTAAAAATAATGCCTCACCTAACATAATTAGTGTTAGCTTTTCAGTAAAAGATCAAAACAGCTTAAAAATAAAAATAACTTTTCTGGCTTATTAAGATCGTGTCACTTTTGCTTGTGTAATTACCAGCTTAATGGGTTAAACAAGATGATTCTTTCACTTACCTTTTGTGTTTGTCTCATTCACTCATGTTGTATTTATCGTGCAACATCACTATTTTTTGGCAAGAGAACTAGTAAATGCAAATTAAATTTTGAAAAAATGATTTCCAGAATTTACTTAATTCTGACACTTCTTTTTGCAATAACTAAATGTTACGGTGTTCACGTTCCAAACAAATTCATTGACCTCACCCATGCATTCAATAATGAAACCATGAATTGGCCTGGGAGAACATCAAGTTTTTACACAGAATCTGAAGGATTCACTCCTGGTGGCTTTTGGGTTGCGTCTCGAGGTTTTTGCACATCCGAACATACCAGGTGATGATGCAAACATAATATATTTTAAATCTAAATCAACCTAATCTGTAGACTCCAAAACTCAATTGACTGATTACTTGTAGCACACACATTGACGCACCGTATCACTTTAGCGAAAATGGACAAAAGCTACACGAAGTTCCACTGGAAAATCTAATTCAGATTCCTGGCGTTATGATTGATGTGTATGACAAAGTTCACAAATTTAATGATGGGATTCTTACAGTCATTGAAAATTATGTGTTGACTCGTGAAGACATTCTGGAGTAAGCTAACGAATAATTTAAAGTATCCTTGAAGAAGTGTAACTGTTGGGTAATAGCTCAACTTGTTATTTTAAAAGTTGGGAACAAAAACATGGACTTATCCCGCAAGGTTCTGTGGTGCTGCTGCGAACAGGCTGGGAATTACGATGGGGAAATCTGAATCTGTATATTGGTGACAATAGTACCTTTGAACACGTAGAAGCGCGTAAAGGTGGAATTGATTTGATGGCAATAAAAGTTAATGCAAATTTTCCAGGTATGTAACATTTTATTTCTATAGGCTGTCAGAAACTTATCAACGTAATTGTTTCGTTTAAGGCTTTGATGCATCAGCAGCAAAATACCTTTCAGTTGAGCGTCACGTTTTGGGAGTAGGCATAGATACGTTTTCTATTGACCCTGGAAATAACAAGGTACTGCATTATATTACACTGGTCTGTTGATTTATTCGCTGACACTGGCTAACTAATTGTTAATTTTTTAGATGTTTCCTGCTCATCAAATATTTGCAAGTAGGAATATATACATGCTAGAAATGGTGGCTAATCTGCACTCATTACCACCTCGAGGATTTGATTTGTGGATCGTTCCTTTTAAAATTGATTTTGGAACGGGAGCGCCTGTACGTGTATTGGCAAGGTTGACGAAAGAATTTAAATATCAAAAATCATAGTTCTATGTACGAACAAAGAAGTGTTGTTCATAGCATTGCATTGCATTGCTTGGTTTCAGTAATTTCTAAAGTTGATTTTCATCAATTTAAAATTATGATACTTGATTTGAATAAACATACTGAAAGCAATTAATTATTTTTTGCAGAAACAGTTTATGTACAATTTGTATGCATACATAGGCAAAATCAAGCCGCACCAGCAATATTAAAAACGATTATATTATATAACACTGATACGTTATTGCTTGCACGGTTGCACGTAAGCAATTTAGAAGTAATATGCTAACCAGTCTACAATTTCAAGACGACTTCATTTTCATGTGAAAACATTTGAATATTGAATATAATTCAGACATTGTCGAGCCTTTCTTTTATATCTTGCTGCAATTGTTCTTTTTTGGCAATAAACCAAACACAAAGAATGAAGTGTATGTAGTAGTTCCACTGAAAAGAACTGTTTCAGAATTCCTGGTATATCTTGGCTTTCCTTGCATTCAATTCCAGTACCACCGTTGACTGAGATTCTATATCACTGACTGCCGACTGACATGAGTAACAATTGAAGGTTGATGAAAAGGCTAGTAAATTTGACACTAGCTATATGGATTTACAAGCAATATGAATATGACACAAGCTTTATGACATGCTGAAATTTTGTATGAAAAATAACTGAAACAAATTCTGTATTTTGCTGTATGTTTCTCAAGTTTTATCTGATTTTCATATAGTTTCTTATACGTGGTTTTAAATGTGTTATATAGCAACTGTGTCATAAAGCATATTATAGCTTGTGTAAAATTATATGGCTTTTCCATAAAATTTCACTCGTAACTTTACCATCAATAAATAATGTATGAAGTACTATCTTCTTATCTTATCAGGCTTTGTTCTTCTCTTATAACAAATAAAACAGTAACGAAATGAACGGCAAATAAATCATCTGCTATGTAATCGATCATTTGAAAAATATTTTTAGTAATGATGTGTTTGCATTACTGGTATTGACGCAACGGTGAAACAAACTGCGATTATGTCAACTCGGATATCAAACTTCAATCAAAGTATATGTTTGAAGTAAATCTTTGCTTATCTCAAAACTTGACCGCAACAGCGATAAAATTATTGCACAAATATATATACCAATCCCACAACTTAGCATAACGGAGTTGTCTTTCCAGACTAATGGTAATGTAAAAAGCGCTTGAGTAAGACCATGAGTGTGGGTACACCCCAAATTTTTTTGTCTCAAATTTTTAAAACTTTTACACCATTTTGAAGTATGCTTATCCACAATTACTCTATACCAGCTTTCATCTCCATATGTTGTTTAAGAGAGACTGGACAGAGGTTTAAAGTTAACGTGTACCAAAAACGGTAATTTTTGATTTTTTCAGACAGGAAGTAAAACTGACCAATGAAACTTTTCATGGAAGTTGAGCACCTTAGGACCTATCAGTCTGGATATATTTGGCAATTTGACCAGTTTATGAATTTTTTGAAAAAACTAAAAATTTGAAATTTTTTGATTTTTTGGCCATTTTGCGGAAAGATATAGTATAATTTTAAACTAATTCTCTGTTTGTTGGTGGTGCTTTTAGGTTGACCACCTACAGTTTTGTCTGCTCTATTAAGCGCAAAAAACCATTGGGCAAAATATCCCCATTTCCAGAAGATATGACTAAAAGTTTGAAAACTCCGATATTTTTTCGACACTTTGTGGACAGTCAAAGCTCTGCAACTATTGTCCTAAGCATTTAGGTTTTGTCTAAAATCGCCTATGAAATAGCTAATTGTCTGCGCTACCTGAGTAATGTATCAATCATCGAATATGAACAGCTTGGGTGGAGTGGTGACCAAGAAAATACAAAAGTTTGCTCTAAACCGGAAGTGCCCAAAAATGAAAGATTCTTGCATAACTTTTTTTACAGACATGATATCAAAAATCTGAGAGACGACCTTTTAGCAAATTTAATTAAGAATAGACTGACACCCTAACTTTTGAAATTGAACGTCTACAGCACGAATGATAAACGTAAACATTTAGTGAGATTAGCTAAAATTCAAAATTTTTGAAAATTCTGTTTTGTCGTATTTACGTTCGAAGTGGCTCAAATGTATATAATATTCATCAAAGGTATCGAAATATGATAATCAGCGAAAAAAATTTCAAAAAATATCAAAATATAAAAAAACAGAATTTTCAAAAATTTTGAATTTTAGCTAATCTCACTAAATGTTTATGTTTATCATTCGTGCTGCAGACGTTCAATTTCAAAAGTTAGGGTGTCAGTCTATTCTTAATTAAATTTGCTAAAAGGTCATCTCTCAGATTTTTGATATCATGTCTGTAAAAAAAGTTATGCAAGAATCTTTGATTTTTGGGCACTTCCTGTTTAGAGCAAACTTTTGTATTTTCTTGGTCACCACTCCACCCAAGCTGTTCATATTCGATGATTGATACATTACTCAGGTAGCGCAGACAATTAGCTATTTCATAGGCGATTTTAGACAAAACCTAAATGCTTAGGACAATAGTTGCAGAGCTTTGACTGTCCACAAAGTGTCGAAAAAATATCGGAGTTTTCAAACTTTTAGTCATATCTTCTGGAAATGGGAATATTTTGCCCAATGGTTTTTTGCGCTTAATAGAGCAGACAAAACTGTAGGTGGTCAACCTAAAAGCACCACCAACAAACAGAGAAATAGTTTAAAATTATACTATATCTTTCCGCAAAATGCGCAAAAAATCAAAAAATTTCAAATTTTTATTTTTTTCAAAAAATTCATAAACTGGTCAAATTGCCAAATATCTCCAGACTGATAGGTCCTAAGGTGCTCAACTTCCATGAAAAGTTTCATTGGTCAGTTTTACTTCCGGTCTGAAAAAATCAAAAATTACCGTTTTTGGTACACGTTAACTTTAAACCTCTGTCCAGTCTCTCTTAAACAACATATGGAGATGAAAGCTGGTATAGAGTAATTGTGGATAAGCATACTTCAAAATGGTGTAAAAGTTTTAAAAATTTGAGACAAAAAAATTTGGGGTGTACCCACACTCATGGTCTTACTCCTTCTAGATCTATTGAAAAGATGGATGATCCGGATAACATGGAAGTACAAAAAACTGGTAAGTGGAAAATATACTAGAGCAGTTTAATAGTATTTTGGATAACCCCAACTAAAGTGAATTGGTACAAAATACGGGTTTTGCTATTATGTACAGCAGATACATTCCCTAGTCCAGACAGTTTCGCGCACATATTAACTACGCCATTTTGCTGGCAATCCACAAAAGTTTGTCAGTTTCTTAGAGCTTCTCACAACCTTATCAAGGAAAGCCAGGACGAAGAAATTCTAGCTTTCAACGAAAAAGTGGACAAAAAGGAGACTAGTTATTTGTGGCTACCAGAATTAAACTGGGAAACGGTTCTAGGACCAAGTCATTTTAGCATACTTCAAAACGTTAAGGGAAAACCAGTGCGGAATTTGTGCAACACTTCTGTACTTTGCTTACTCCGAATCATTCGTAACAAATATGAACATTGGAATGAATTCAAGGATCACGAGAAGACTGCTCTTAACTGGTTTACTTATCAAAATGGAAAATGGGAGTTGGACGAACATCTTTTTGCAACTTACTGGATTACAAAGTTTCCAAAATTATTAGTGTACCTGTGGAAGCAATTTGAAAAATTCAAAAGCAATTCTACTCTTCGGGAATTTTATCCTCTGGAACAAAATATTGGCCCAACTTTTAGAGTTGTTGACTTTGTACACTATCTTATTAAGGCTGCTGCAATGAATCTGGACGAAGGTACTAAATATTAGCTAATGTATTGAAAAACTAATTACTGAATTCAGCGTGACCATTTTAATTAACTGTTTTAGGTTGGATGGAAAATCGTTATCATTTTGAAAAAGAACAAGCAAAGCTCATTTTGGAATTACGATCATTGCCTGAATTCGTTCTACAGGAGGTGCTAGGAAAATGTACCGTTGTAAAAATTCAAATTGATGCACATGGGATTTCTTTCATTTGGTATGAGAAATCTCAAGGACAAAAGTATCTCAGCTACAAAAATATTAAAGGCGAAGAACGCATAAAATCTAAGCTTTGGGATGGCAACAGGACTGAGTCTTACATATTTGTGAATCAACTCTATCAAATAGGCACTGAAAAGATTTTAAGTGACATTGTCCAAGAAATGGTTAATTCACACCATGTCCTACTTTTTAGAAATGGTTCAATTCCTCATAGTCCAGAACAAGAGTCAATATTGATTAAGTCTCTCTGTACACATCTAAACATTGTAGCAACAGAAAAACCGGTCTCTTGGGCAGATGTAAGCGAAACAAGAAAGTCAAAGGTGCTAAATGAGTTTCAGATCAAGTTTCAGAACAGTTCGATATTTATCAAAGAGATATCAGTGGACAACTCAGAAACTCAAGCAAAACTGCTAAGCAGGTTAGAAGGCAAAAATCTGAATATCCTTTTAAAAAGTAAGCAACTTGAAATATTCACTCAATATCAGTTAGATGAAGCTCCAAAAAACTATCTGGAACGAAAGCTTTACGATCGCACAAAACTAAGTTGTAAAATCTTGAAGGAAAAAATCGGTGATGTTTTTGTAGTTTTTGATTTATCAATTGAAAACTACAAAAATCATGTTGATGCAAATACTAAAACTGTTGTTGTCTTGGAAAATCTGAAAACGATAAGTAAAAATTGTATTAACAATGATCAAACGTTTTTATTTAGTTTTAATATTTCGGATAAGGATCAAATCTATTCAAAATTTGAAGCCGTTAGTAAACAGAGCAACGTTCATTGTTTCCGGTATCTGACCAATGGAACTCTTGAATGGATAAAAACATTAGGTTCGTTTAGTAACGCAGAAGCTGCGTTTGCAAAAGCTTCAAAAGAGATTGGTTTGATAAGCGAAGATGACTTAGTAAAACGTTTACAAGAACACAACAAACAAACAGTTTTCTTAGCTGACAAACCCGGCATGGGAAAATCTTTTGTAATTGAAAGTCTTTCGAGAAAGCTGTCAAGGCAAATATGCAATTCTTTTGTTATTTGCACTAGCATAAATGATTTTTTGAACGCGCTGAGAAAGGAGTTTCATGATAAAACTATTTCTAAAAGTAACATAGAAAAAACTTTATGCAAACTCTGCATTTCAAATACATTTGAAATGGAATTATTTCAATATTGGTTGCAGCAACCTAATAATGCTAAGATCCGGTTTGAAATATTATTTGATGGACTTGATGAAGTGACACATGATCAAAGGGATCTTGCCTTTGAGGTATTACAAGTTCTTCAAACACACTTTTCCTGCGTTCGAGTTTGGACAACTGTAAGAGATCACATGTTAGATGATATTTGTGCTAAATTTGGCTGCTTAGGCTACAAACTTGAGCCGTTTTCATTTGAAGATCAAGTAAATTTCCTTGAACACCACTGGCTCGACTACTGGCTTATTCACAATGCCAACAAGGAGCCACCAAGCTCGGAAACTTTGCGAAACTATGCTGGCTTGTGTGTAAAAGTACCACTATCAGACAGCGATAACAAAATTGCTGGAATTCCCCTTCAGTGTCGGATGATTGCTGAGATTAATGAGCCTAAAGTTATCAAAGAAGATTTTACAATAAATAAAAATTGTAGCTACGCCTTATTAAATTTGTATGATCAAATGGTTGAAAGAAAGTTTGAAGTGTATATGAAAGAGAAAAAACGTTTAACAGTTAGTATGAATGACTATATAGCAAAAACTATACGTTCGGAAGCTGAGCGAATGCATATTTACTTTGCAATTAAGTTAGTTCATTCTGAAACCTTAGCAAATCAATTCCAGAATGCACTGATTAAAGCGCCAAATTTAGATTCTGAGGTTATTGGTTCTGTACTAGATCAAGGCCTAGTACAAAGGCTTACTCCGCTAATGTTTATTCATCGAACATTTGCGGAATACATAATAGCCTCGTTTGTGTACACTGGGTTGAAAGGGAATTTTGTAGGTATCGATCCGTCAAATCCTGACTTTCAGAATTTTGTCTGGAATGAAGTTTTTGCTACGATTTTGAATTCCAAATCTAAATCCACACCTTTCAAAAATCCTGTTATTTGTCATTTTCTGGACCAAATGTGTAAGCATGATGAATATCATGTCTGTCTCAGGATAAGAAATTTGTTTGCAGATGCTGATGTGATTTTTAAAGAATGCAGTACTGGTGATGACTTAAAGGAAATAAGTAGGCGGTTTATATTTTGTCGCCATGCTTCATCGTTGCTATCCGCTGCAATTGAAATGAACTACAAAAATTTGATTGCCCTATACTTGCAATATGAGAAGCCGTTAATTTCCATAGTTACGGCTTTGTTAATCAGTCTCAGCCTTGCACACTACACAAATCACGAAAGTTTTCCATTTGATTTTCTAAAATATGTTTTTAAAATGCGAGAGTTTTTTGAATTTGGAAACTGGCAGTCATTCCAAAGTCACAAAAACAAGTTTGGCTATGAACCTTTGCACTGGATAATCCATGGCATTAATATGTATCACGGTTTAGATGCTCTCTATGTCGTACATGATAATGTACTGGAATTCATTGGTTATCTTGTGTCAAAGGATAAGTCTTTACTTGAACTAAAAGACAGCAATGGCCAAACTCCTCTGTTGATAATAGCACGTTTAGGCTGGGTATTAAGGCATTATTTCACCATTTTCAGTTCAGCAATTTACAATCTGTTTGAATATTTCATTACAAATTTAGGCGCAAACGTAAATGCTGTTGACAACGAAGGTTGCACAGCACTTCACTACTTACTGCCCGTTTTATATTACAAAATAATCATGGAGAATGGCTGCAGTGTAATAAACCACAGAAACAATGACGGAAACACTCCTTTACTTGAAACTCTTAAAACTGAAAATCATTATGGTTTGAAAACAATATGTACGCTTTCCCAACACAAAAGTTACGGTGCAGATTTTAATGTAAAAGACAATGAAGGCAATACCGTGCTGCATGTTGCCATAGAAAGATATTTCAATTCAGCATTTGTCACAGAGCTAATCAAATGTGGTGCAAATGTTTGTGCTACAAACGAACGAGGTAAACTTCCTTTACATTCAGCCGTTGAAAATGACACGCTTGCAGTTGCAAAAGTTCTTATAAATGAAAACCCAAGTTGTTTAGAAGTTAGGGACAAAAGCGGTAGGTTACCTTTAGATTATGCAAGTTCTATTAGAATGTATAAATATTTAGTATACAAAACAGGTAGCATTGGTCACTGGTGTATTTTTTCAAATACGCACACGATTAATAAAATAAACATTGATAAAGCTCAATTTAAATACTCGAAAATGAACAATGCTGAATGTTTAAGTCCTATCGTATCCATGACACGGACAGAACCTTTATATTCAAGGGAAATAAATTTGTCTGATTCGGAACAACAATCACCTGATAATTTCTATCAAAATTCTTATAAGTCAGAACGATTTCTTTCTGATGATTTCTATAAACATTACTGTAATTATGAGTGGGATTCACAGAGCAGTTCTGATTAGGATTAGGTTACATTGTAATAATAACTAGTAATAAAGGAGCATTTAACTAGTTTTAAACAATAAAACACTTTAAAAACCGTAAGACCTATTTAGAACTACTAACTTATTAGTAATAAGTATAAATTAGCGTTTAAATATGAATGACACAAATAACTTATCTTTTTAACAACGAATAAATCATAAATTCAGTGAAAAAAAATGCTAATTAACTAATAAAATGGCCAATGAATTATTACAATAATTTCATGCATTTATGTATGCATTCAGCATTATAAACGCCAATATACTCAAAACTCAATCTTCAATCAATACCGTTCCATCCAGGCCACTATATACCCAGCAACGTTATTATTCCAGTCATTTGAGCTCGTACACAATAAATGGTACCATTTTAACTTTCAAGCAAACTATTAAATACCCAATTAAAATACCATACCCTCAAATTACACTAATTTTGACGAATGATTACTGTGCCATTTAAACGGTTCAAATTGTACATCAGCAAGCATGAACAGCTCCCACCCAAGTTCAGCTCCAGCTGGGCTTATGAAGATGAAGAAACATGTGCACTGACTTTGCACTTGGCATGTGCATTCCGTGCATGGGCTCAGTGGCATGAGTACGTTGACTTTAATGACTTTCTGCCAATTAATTGATTAGTCTTCCAATTAAATTAATTACTGTGATTGATTGAATACTAAAAGCTGCTGTTTCTGTGGATCGTTGGTGCGTTCATTAGTTAACTTAGCTGCTCTGTACAAATTTAATTGGTGATGGTGATAACCAAGTTTTGTGTGATTAATCAGTTGGATTCCTTGGTGCTTTTTTTGCAGGTGAATTCCACAGAAACTTGGAGGAAGAATGGCCGAGGAGAAGGAGATGGTGAATCCACTTATAAAACCGGTAGGGAAACTAAAAACGCCCACTGCCACCCGACAGATTGTGGGCGAGGGGGGTACTGCTGACGGCCTGGTGGCTACTGTGATGCCCGTGAAACCCACCGATAATCTGAGTTATCCTTCGGTGGCAGAGAAACATGGAGGCAGTGTTTTGGAGGGGAATAGGAAGGAGGATGGCCTTGAGGAGAACAGGATGGAGGTGGATTTGGAGGTGAACAAGGAAAATGAGGAGGATTTGGAAGGGAACAAGAAGGAGGAGGATTTGGAGGTGAATCAGAAGATGAATGACCTTGAGGAGAAAATTCACGATGTGAATCTTGAAGATGGATGTTACATGAGCAGTCAGAAAGCCCAGAAGCAAGCTAAGATGATGAACCATTTCCTCCTTAACCAAACTCATTGGATTGAAAAGTACATCGAAAATCTGAAGAAGGAAAGGGAAATTAGCTATGTCCCTCAGCCCCAGATGACATCGTCACCAACCTCTTCTCATATTCTGGAAGTGAAGAAGGGTGAATACGTGAAGGTCCTCATGGGAAAGACTCCAGTTGTGTTTAACAGGACACCCGTGGTCTGCTACAGATTGAATGACGATTTGGCAAGAAAGATAATGGCGTCACCGGGACAGAGCGTGGATACCCGTTTTAAAGAGGAGTACAACAAATTAAATATTAAGTACATTGGCAGACCTGTGGTGGAGGAGGAGATGCCGAAACCGATAGCACAACCAGAGAAGAAAAAGCCGGTGGAGGTTACCAAGGTCAAGATGGTGCAAGTTAGAATGGAGAAGAGTCCAGAGGTTCAACCGAAAACTCCGAAACCGGGACTAAGCTTGAAGGAGTTTGTGGTCAGTGACAATAGTGACACTGAAGACGATTTCGATGAGGATGAGGAAGGTGTCAAGAAGCCCAAGAAGAAATCCGGAGGAAAAAGTAAGAAGTCTGCTGGGGAGCCCCAACAACCCAAAAAGAAGGCCCCGCGACACTCCAAGCAAGTTGCCAAGCTTGTGGGGGAAATTTCTAAGTCTGGTAATCCTTTGGCAAAACGTCCCCCTGCAATTGGCAAGTTGGATCCTGAAGTAGCTGCTAGAGCGGTGGAGAAGGTGAAGCAAGCCAAAGCTGAGAGGGAGCTTAAGGACAAAATGGCCTTGGAGGAAAGACGGAAGAAGAAGGAGGAGGATAAGCAAAAGAAGGAGGAAAAGAAGACAATTTTGTTAACTGAACTGGTTAGTCCTAAAGCTTTAAAAGCGGAACAGCGTAAATTGAAAAAAGCGGAGAAGGATAAGGAGGAAGGGACCAAGAAACCCAGGAGGGTGACCAAACCGAGACAACCGAAGAAGAAGGAGGAGGATGTACCCTTGTCCATGCCGGTACTGGTAGATGCACCACCTCCAAAACCAAAGGAATCTTCTGCTGTGTCTGAAGTACCACCTCAGCGTTTTGCCAAGCGAACAAATTTCAAAAAGCCTAGTTTGTCGGATATTTCCTCCTCCTCCTTGTCGTTTTCGTCTTCGTCCTCTTCTGAGTCATCGGATGAGGAAGTACAAAAGCCGGCAGAAGCTTCAAACCCTAACGTGACGACCACTGCTCCAAGCCAAAAGTCTCCAGAGACTTTAACAGCGACGATACCTGATCCAGTTCCAGAGGAAGTTACGAATGGCTCAGTTGAAAAGCCTAAGTCACCATCGCCTCCTCCAGTCAACTCAGCAGTGGAGGAGAACCCACAGGATGCTTTAGAGAATGGACAAGATGAGGAGGAGGATTTACTGGAAATATTTGCGGATATTGACGATGATCTGATGCCCACGGACATTGAGCCATCAACCAGTAGTGGTGTGCGCTATAGGAAATTATACGATTAAATGTTTACCTTTTGTATAAAACTATAAAAATCCTATTTTAAAACGGATTTCGTTTAATAAGTAATATTTTATATGAGAGATAAGATATTATTATGACTAATTAAATTCATTCAACCTGGTTGAATCAACCTATTTGTTCTTATATTTTGTTACTAGTTACTAAAGTTTCGAGTAATTAATTCAGTGTAAAAGTTAATAAAAATCAAGTTTTTGTAAGAAAATAAATTCCTGAAATATACATTGCATTTATTCTAGCTTGTTTCTTTTTCATAAGACAGAAGTTTGTTTGATGAAATTCTTTAGTAGAATGTACGAGCTAATAATTATTCCCAGTTTTGTTTGAAACAAGAACTTCCTTAAAATAAATAAATTATTTTCTAGAAATTTACGCCATTTGTAGAAGCATAAGAAAATCTTAATTTTTACTTATTACTTTTTGTTTTTATGTGTCAGGTGCCTACACAGGTCACACACCTTTTCGACAAGTACGTTAACCTTATAGAAAAAGTGGAAGTTGTGACGCTATCTTTGCAGTTCATTATACATTAACAATTTGATTGTCATACTATTGAAGTTAATGTGTTCATAGTTTATGTAAAATGTCGTATTCTAAATCAGCAAAATGATCAACATGGTTAGTTTAGAAATTTTAAATTGCCACTACGGCAAAATTAGCATTTGTTTGCCAATTTGCAACCGTTTTTCTGTAATTTTGCTTAAACTGTTTGGTTGAAAAACAGTTTCCACTTTAAAGCTTGTTTATCAAATTTCAGTAAATAGCCATTAGACACATTACATTACTTTAGAAATGTGTTTTCGTAAAGCATTAAACAAGTGTGCTAGCATGTTTACATAATGATTTAGCATACAACTGAACTCGGTGCACGGAACAAACGTATTAACTTGTTTTATCAGAATCATTTATGGAAAGCAAAAAATGGAACTTACACGGTATTGTCACAATGACTTGCACAAAAGTTTGTAAACTTGTCGACATGCTGCATACCATTTATGATTAGAGGCAAGTCAACTGTGAAGTTACCTTTTTCAGAAAACTTGAGAAAGAATTTTTTTTTGCAGATTTCCATTTTTTATATAAACATGAAAAATAAATCCAACATCCCTTCCGCTTTTCTGGAAGTTTTCTTTTACGTTTCTTATTACACAGGCTTGTGTCCATTTCGTTTCCGTTTTCAACAAGGTCATTACAAGCTTTACAGTAGCTTTCTGCAGAAAATATACTGTGCAGTGAGCTACCTATTAGTATTGCCATGGCTACTCTGGGGAATTCGAGAAATTGATTGGCACACTATGAAGTATCCAGCACAATTTTTTGAAATAACTGCATTATTAGCAATTTACTTGCAATATATTGTTACAATGGCTAAGCTTTGGAAAGACGGTCCCATTTTTGAAAATATCCTAAATAATCTGCTTATCAATTTTGAAAATCCAGTGACTGATATCAAAGTGTTTTTCAATATATCAAGCAAATGGACAGCCATACTAAATATGACAATGCACACTGCAGCTGTATTGTTACAAGTGGTATCGGGAAAATCCCTTAAAACAATGCCCAATGAAGATTGGCAAACTGATAATGTATTAAGTTGGTGGTGGGTTAAGGTTGTGAGAGCGGGTAGATATAATTATTTTCTATCTGATTGTGAACCTTCAGAATGCAGTGATAATCCTATAAACGTTTTTGTGGGAATATCAACATTAATGGGGTATTTTGCAAGGTACGTTTATACTTAATGACTTTGATTTGGATTTGAAATTACTAATTACAAACTTTTATGATTTACAGACGTGCATTCTCAGTGTACGCTGATCTGATAATTCTATTTACGTGTATGTCTTTGTATAAGGCTACGAAAAACTTTTGTCTCATTATAGCTGTTAAAAAGCATAAAAATTGTGTACACGTTTTGCAACAACGTGACAACGAAGTCTCTGTCACCGGAAGTTCGTACGACTGGAAGTTTGTACAGGGGAAATACACCGCTTTAAAGCAATTATCTAATCAAATTAATAATGCAATTGGACTAAATTTTCTAGTGATGTCTTTAGAAATCATTCTTTATTACTCTACTAGTTTGAGCGAAATTCTTACAAGCATTGGATTGAGACAAAATATTCCAGATTTGGTATCTCTAGTGTTCTTTTTCTGCAACATGTGTACAATTTTATTAATCTGTGCATGTATACCTTTTAAAGTAAGTAAATTTCTAATAATAATACAGTAGTCAATTACAAAAGGTGTCTGTAAGAGCTATGTTTTTGTTATAGATGCACTGCTTAACGGATTGGTTGTTTGTTGACGAAAATCGGGAACAAATGCCGTTAAATTTGATTCCATTGTTGATTGATGATATTAACTGCAATCATATTTCCATTAAGGGTGGAAACGCATTTGCTTTTACGTACGGAACTCTTACTCGCGTAAGACAATTTCTGAACTTGTGGGATTTTACAAAAACTGTTTTATTAAACCTTTAAAATTTAATCACCTGGGTTGCTTTTTGCAGATGCTTGGTGTCGTGGTTACCTATTTCATTCTATGTCTTCAAACAATACCTAAATAATAAATTTAATATAAGCTTCTAATGCGTCAATGTAATGTGTACTTAACCATGAATAATATCATTGTTTTATTCGTAAGCTCGATTAAGGATTTTCTAACTGAACGCTCTATTGAAGAAACCCTTGTTAATCTCTCCTTGAGAATAGACTAGTACATTTCATTACTATCAGAAACTGAGTTACCTGACTGAAGTCGAAACATCTATGATTAAAAACCAAGAACCAAAACATATAAGAACCTCTCTCATTTTTACTATTTTGCATCTGAATTTATTGCAAATTAATCCAGAACTTTTTGAATTAAAGTCATCGTTGAAAGTCCTTAACCAAATACCGTGATCTTTTCAAATACACTTATCGCCAATGCTATTAATCCGAATGATAAACGTAATTGTTAAAATCTCAAAGCGGTGAAACTAAATATTTAAAAAAAAATCCTCCCTAACCAAACACTTGTGAATGACCAACGTATTGATCTAGATATAAAATCTACTCGCAGAGCAAATCCAAACTTTGGAAATTCGAGATAACATAATTTTTATTCCGGTTAAATTTACAACACCATATAAGCCTGGTCTAAAATGTATTTTCTTTCAGTATATATAATTATGAATGCTATTCAAATAATCCATACAATCAGTTACAATGTTACAACAAATATGACTGTGTACTCATTTTTTGAACTTAATAAAACGGACGTAACATTCGAAGTAGATTTGAGATTGAACATTCCTTATTGCCACTACTGTCTTTTAACAGTTACCAACTTTTACGGTCTTACTATTACAAATATAGGTAATATACCTATTTTGTTAAGGCGACCTAGTTTAATAAAAATAAACTATGATTTAGAAGATTATTCTACTGGCCGAATTTTGCCGTTTGAGAAAATACGCAATGCTAACTATTCTAAGAATATAGTTTCAAATCAAACATTTCAAGATTTGATTAAAATGTGTAGTTCTAAGTATCTTCACACTAATTTTGGAAAATATCAGAGTACTTTAGAAGTTTGTACTGGAATTTTGCGAAATGTATTTGCTGCTTCAAGCCGTCCATGGTCTGGTGAACTTAATGTACATTTATTGATTCCTGTGTTAAGTGAAAAGTATTATTATTTCTACAAGTACGATTCATTATGGTCATGGTTCTTTGAAGTTGAATATAAATTTCCCTCTATGCGCTATCGCTTACTTCTACTAGATCACTTTTTGGACCACAGCTGGTTAGCAATGTTTGGACAAGGAACCATAAAAAGTGAATTTCTGATTATTTCAGAAATAGTTCATCTGTCAAAACCTGGAACATTTATGCTGATGGCTCCATGTCATAGATGCGAATTGAAAACTCCCTTGTTTAACTACCACCATGATAACCAGGCAAACCATGGATTTTACAATTCTTTAGATAATATCTTTAAAAATGCCAACAATACATCAAAATGGTTTGTATGGACGCCTTACAACATGAAATGGTTTATGTGTAAATATTGTACCAAAATAACACGATCAAACTTCAGACAAGTTTTGCGCACTCAAAATGTAGAGCAATTATTCCAACTTATGATTTCTTCATTGTGGGAAAGCATTCTTCAGTCGAATTTCAAAATTATATTACGTTCAAACGTCGAGCATCGCCCTTTGCTCCAAGTATCGTCATTTATTGGTTACGATTTAGATAGTGTACCGTACTCGGTAGACTATCCACCTTGGCGAATGAGATTTATAAGTTGTGGTACAATTGGTGTGAATGGTAATTTGCTTCGCGCATTATTAGGCAGTTTTGAAAACCGCGTATGGATAACTATTCTGGTGGTTTTATTTTGTGTTGTACCTACTTTTATATATGTTTGGTTTAAAACGTCAAGTTGTTTTTTAAGTCTGGTGGATATATTTGAAATCCCAGTAAAATTACTGTTAGACCAATCTGATCCATTGCCAGAATGCTTGATTGCACAACCAAACTTTAAGATTTTTGTTTTAGCTGTTCTTTTCCCCGCGTTAGTTCTAAATAATGCTTATAAAAACGACAACGTATATGACATGGTTTTACCGCCTAAGTACTTTCCACTGAAATATTTTGATCAGCTTATTAGTTCAAAATATTCAATTTTCTCACAAGCTTTTGAAGCTGAAAGCTATTTTTGTGTATCGGACAATTTTGAAAACCTTCTGATAGGTCATTTTGTGAACATTAGTATCAGGAACTCGACTCAATGTTTATTTGCTTTTTCACACATTTTGTATGAAGTTGCTAACATGAAGATAGATAAACAAAATGACGAAGTTTTACAATTAAAGTTGATGAACAAAACAATACAACACACAAAAATATCTCCGATTGCTGAGCAATATCTTGCAGACGTAGCTCAAACTTATAATCAGAATAATTTACAGGAGTCATTGCAACAAATTAGCCAAAAGGACAGGTCGTATACTATAAAAATGCTTAATGAATGTAATAACATTGCGTTTGTTGTTTATGATAACCAAATTGCTGAGTACGAGGTTGCCGTTAGTTCTTTAGTAAGGCACAGGGTATCATTGGGTCAGGACTACGTACTAAATAACAAAATTGGTTTTGCTGTTAAAGGCTGGCTTCCTGAGTTTATTAGAAAACGAATTCGTGGAGTGGAAAATTCTGGAATCTGGAACTGGTGGATTGCATTTGTTTTAAGCGACATTGTAGAATTGCGGATTAGAAACAGTCTCAAATTAAAAAATCATGTGGATTCGGATTCAGACAAAGTACGTGCAGCAAGTTTGCACGGAAGGTTTCGGGTAATCTTTTTTGTGCTTAGCATTGGCCATTGTGTTGGAGGCATAATATTTTTACTGGAAATCGCAAAGTATTATTGTGAATTATTTAGTATTGTTTCTTAGTCAGATTTGGCATTTCTAGATAGTTATTATATGTAATGTTCGAACTAAAATTAAATATTCTTGCATTTACATGCCGAAAGGTCGTTCGTATTTATGCATCACTTTATAATATACTGATAAACTATCCCTGATAGTTTATCGCAACATTTTACTAAACATTTAAACACAGTAGATACAATCAATCACTACATTTTCCTTAATCCTTTACGGCTTGTCCAAAGTCTGAACTGACTTAGTCCATAATTATAACTAAAAAATTTACAATCCAACCAAGCGCGAGCAGATAAAATACCAATCACATTTATTAAGGTCAACTTTATGCTAAAATTATATTTAGAACAAGTTTACTAGGTTTTATAAAAAATCTGAATGATAATAAAACACACTTAAAAACTATGCTTATTGTATTTAAATAATATATTTGAATTTTTAAAGTCATGCCGAACCATACTTAACTAGAATATTAAAATGACATCAAATACTCGTTGCACTAAATTTCCGATAAAGTTCCGAATAAACTGTTTGTCGATTTGCAAGAATGGTTTGTATTGTATTTTGATTGGTTGTAGAGATGTTACCGTTTTCTTCAACCCCCGGAAATCTCTTCCAAAACTTGCGGGACACATACCCACATTTACATATCCCAAATTAATTATCATACGCCATTGTCTTAGTGTACTATTAACGGTCATGTCTAGGTGAGAAGTAAAAATAAGACCTAGCGTCATAAATACCATTGTTAACGCGCCAACTGCAACAATCATTATATACATTTGAATTGGAATTGTTTGTCTGGCTTTAACAGCAATCCAACTAATTAACACTATAGTACAAAACGTACCGGAGAGTAGTACCGATGTAGCAGTACTTACAAGGGTATTAACGGCAGCAAACAGTGTGTAAAGTCTTTTGTAAGATTGTATCACTTGTAAATAGAATGACATATTAAATTTGTAACTACCCAGAACTTGAAAGTTCCAAAGTATTGTGCGAATTTTGTTTAGAAAAATTATACAAAGCAACAGTTCAAAAATCATAGTCCGACATGTTTCAAAACAAGCGCTTACAGTTACTAAACGAAATACAAAACAGACATAGCTAATGCATACATTTTGTACAGAAGGTACTCCAAAAATATCTTGAAATATAAAGTAAAACGGATCAAAAGAGTAATACAGCGAGGAAAAAAACACAATGAATGGAAGCGGTTGTAAAACTATAACGATAAACAATAGGCCTAAATCCACATATCTGGTTGTTTTATTTGACGTGAGGAATTTACAACCTGGGTTAAAAATGCATGTCATTATTTATTTTGCATGTTCTAACTCTAAATTAGCTAGTTAAAGTGTAAAGCTTACCTGGAACAAACCAATTATGGAAGTTCAGCAGATTACTAAAATATTGGAATACGTCTCTATTTATCCAATCAACAGCTATCATTGCAAATAACGCGCCTGTGCCAAGGGCGGCTCCAAAATGTAGAGACAGTGTGGTTGTGCCATATTCTAGTTTTGCGTTCGTAAATAAGTAGGTAACAATGTTGTAGACGCATCCCATGCAAATTAAAAGGTTTAAAACAATTAGAGGAACAAATTTCAGCCAAGTTTTCTTGGAACGCGAAATGGAAAAACAAGAAAAGTCATGGTTCCAATGCAATGGAATTTTTGGCAAGTAGAAATACTCCAATGCAAGAAGTTGGAAGGCGGAAACTTCCAATTGGGTTAATGTTTGGGAACCAAAACTTGTTGAATGAATTTTCTTCAAATGAAACAGTAGATTTGGAGACATATTTTATTAAAATAATTTTAAAGAGTTAAAGGAAGCTACTGCAGAAAAAGCTAACAAATTACTAAAACCTAGTTACAAGTTTGTAATAAATACTATTTACAAGAGTTAAATACTGGTTTACTAGACTTTAAGTTAAGCTGAAAATTATGAACACCTAAGCAGTAGTTCAAGAAAAAGCTTCTTATCTTTCCAAACATATATACTAAGCTAGGTTGAAGCTAGGTTGTTTCTACGCTTCATTCTGGACTGGACGGTAATTTTGTAGAACGTAATTAAATCTACATGAGCTGAGGAACTACATTTTTGACTTCACCAATTCAAACACATTTGACGAACGGGTATTATATGTTAGTTCAAGTTGTTTTTCATAAATGTGGCGTCTCTATGTTCTAAAAAACTAAAAATATCACAGTGTTCAATATTCCAAACAACATAACTACCTAATACACGTCCAATCCAGAAAACTTTTTTGAAACCCGCATGAATAAATATTTGACAAACATGTTGCTTTTTCTATTTTCTTATTGAACTGCATACATCTTCTTTTGTATAAAAACAACTTATTTTAAAAACTACGATCAACAGTCCAGACATGCTAAGTTATTTTGACTTTCCAAATTAAAATAATGGTAAGAGTTTATGCCGGCTTGTTGTATGGCGCGTGAAATTCTAAATAAAACCTTATTTTAGCTGTTTTTTGTTTTACGTAAAATTATAATGTTTTATAACAAACAAACTAGTAAGCCAGCAAAATAGAAGCCTACTAAAACTTATTGATTTAAAGATAATACAAAATACAAAGACTAAAAAAGAAAAATAATTCATTAAAGAACTATTCTCTTTGTTTCGTTGTTTTAAAACCAGCAAGAAAGGCTCCACTCTTCCCTAGCTGTAATAAAGTTAAAAACATGGTTTTCCTACCAATAGTTACTGCTTTTCGACCCTGATGTTTGAGCAGACATTCAAACGATGTATTAAATTATGCCTTTTGTAACTAGCCTGTTTATGGTTTACAATTGGCGAGTTAAAATATTAAAATAGTGTCAAAAGTCCGTGCTACAAGATTACGTGAGAAGTCTCTTTTAAACTGGTGATCCATTCTGAAGAAAGGCTTATACGTTAATCCAATAGGTTGCAAAGAGACTACCACCTTTCTCCATGAAAGATTTTCAAGTCGTATTTTTGGACTGCACATCTTTAGCTCCACGCTATAAGAGTTAATAGCATCCTGAGATTTATTCAAGATCCCTTGTGTGAGTGCATCAAAATGGGAGCAAAGCATCACAACTAGAAACAGTAGTATAGCTACAATCCCTCCAATGCAAATAATCAAAATATAAATTTGCAAGGGAATCATAAATTTTGCTCTAACCATTAGCCAACTGCATAAAACTACCAACCAAAACGCAATAGAAATTGCAATTGACATTGCTTCATTAGCAATTTCTTTAACCGTAGAAAACACTACAACAAATTGTTGATAGGTTTGAAGAACTTTCTTGGTTTTGGAATAATGTTTGCCTGAATTTATATAAACGTTCAAGTTCCAAAGTATTATACATACCTTATTTAAAGCTATAATGTAGATTACTGTAGCAAACGCTATTGTTCTCGAGCACTCAAAAACAGCGGATACAGTCACAAATTGAGTAACAAAACAAAGCAGTTTGGTTGCCGGATTCTGTTCCGCAAAACTGCCAAATATATCTTGAAGCACAAAGTAGTAGGGATCAAAGCGAAAGTACAGTGAACCGATAAGAATCACAAATGGACATAGTATCATAATCATTACAAACACCAGAAGCGCCAAATCAAGTAATCTGGTTGTTTCATTGAAGGACTGGAATGGAAACTCTGCAAAACGTTTAAAACAAATTGGCTGCAAATTTTAAGAACTTCATGTCATTTTGAAACATAAATTTTAATACTTACCTTGGGTACAAATATCTTGAAAATTCAGAAGTTGATTTAAGCCATTCAAGGAGTTCTTATGCCTCCAGGACAATATCACAATAAATAGAAAGAAGCCACAAGCAAGTATAGCAAAGAAATGGAGCCCCAGAAAGCCAATGTCGTATCCAAGTTTTGGTTTCACAAATATATGTGTGATTACGTCGTAGAAGCAACCGCCAACAACAAGCATATTTAAAAGTATATAGATACATAATCCAAGCAAGTTTTTGTGATTGAGTGACCATGACATTTTTGAAAAATCAGCGTTCCATTGGAGGTAAAAAGTTGGCATATAAACGTATTTCTGGGTTATAAGCTGGATTTCTAACGCTTCAAGTGGTGTCAGGACATTTGGTTTAAGTTTGCGAAATCGGTATTCCTGTATATTCAAAAACAAGCTAAAAGGTCAAAATTTAAATTTTTAGGTGTAAGTGTATAAACCTACGCACCTAACACTAACAGTGAAGTTTTCGGTTAAATTAATCTGCGATTGATGTCTATACAATATCTTCTATTTTTGTTGCTAGATGAGTCCTAATATCATTGAAATAACAACTATAATATCACGTTTTAAATATGAAAACATCATGAGCGAAAAAAACATACGTTTTCTTGTCAAAAGTCACCCAGCGACAAATACAAGCCAGACGGTTACGTAGCACTTAAATTCCATCTCCCAATATTTTTTTTACTTCCTGCATACACAAATAACTTCAAATAATCAATCTATATATTATAAGCTTGTAGCTAATATTAGGCAAAACATGGCTTTAAAATGTGCTAAAGGGCCATATTCACGCCTTATGGAGACTGGGCCCAAGCCGCTCCGCAATGAGACCTATACCATTCGAAAGCTCTTGACGAGCTGATTAAAAGTGTTGCTGGTCACAAGTCTCGATTTTGTGAGCTTCTAGTATTTTTAACCAGTTGAAGTTATGATTTTTACTTGTAAAATATATGGCCCAGTATTTAAGCAAAAACTAAAAGCTCAAAATGCATGTCAAATTGCACATGAATAGATAGATTATGACCTGCTAAGCAAGTTTTACAAAGGAACTTGAGTGCTTTACAGGTGTTATGATTGTAGTCTGTAAGATAGTAGAACACCTTGACACCCGTGTCTTCTGATGGTTACAAACTGACTTGTCAGTAGTGGTTCTATTGTGTTGTAACTGTCAAGTTCATGTGTAAAACTTGCTTAGCAAGTCATAATCCATCTATATATGTGCAACTTGTCCTTTATTTTGAGCTTTTATTTTTTGCTTAGGTACTGTGCCATATATTTTACATATAAAAATCATAACTTCAACTGGTCAAAAATACTAGAAGCTCACAAAATCGAGACTTGTGACCAGCAACACTTTTAATCAGCTCGTCAAGAGCTTTCGAATGGTATAGATCTCATTGCGGAGCGGCTTGGGCCCAGTCTCCATAAGGCGTGAATATGGCCCTTTAGTGGACAAAAAATACTTAAATTCTTAAAAATACTTAAAAAAGCTTCCCGTGCAAATCCATTATATTTACCGATAATACCGATATATAAATAATTTTATCATGTTTAGAGACTTAAATAGCTAGAAATGCTACATATTGCATTGCATAATAATATCGGAGTAAAAATTAGCATGACATGACAAAAATAAAATATTTTTGTACAAACCATGTGTAATAAAATCAATTCAAAAACTATTTATTATTTAATATTCCTTTCTCCAAAAATTAATGTAGCTCTGATTATACGACATCACATACATTCTATAAACATCTCCATCTGTAAAACTGACTTTAATCTGATAAGTAGGCTTCCTTCTCAATTAACAACTTAACGCGGCAATGTATATAAATCATTAACTATATCAGTCTAGTACCAGGGGGTGAAATTTCACCCCCCAAAATACACAGAGGGGGTGAAATTTCACCCCCCTAACCTAATTAATTTTTTTTCCAAAAATTAACACAGGAGTGATTTTTTTAATTAATTGACCAAAAAATATGCAAAAATACTTATTCGATGCAGAAAAAAATTGCAAATTTTTCAGTCATAATTGCAAAAAGTAGCATGTGTCATTCCATAGCTATGCAATATTTAATGTTGAAATTTTGGAAATTCGATAACTCAAAAATCTCGTGTTGGAATTTTTTGCAAATTGGCCATAAAATAGCACATTTTTTGTAGATTCAGATGGTGTGAATAACATGTCTGGCGTCTTTATTTCAATACTTCAAAATATCAAAAAATTGCAAAAATCGGGTAAAATTGGTGGTTTTTATTTTTTCTTGCTTGCGTTTCTAAAACGCCAGACATGTCATTCACACCATCTGAATCTACAAAAAATGTGCTATTTTATGGCCAATTTGCAAAAAAATCCAACACGAGATTTTTGAGTTATCGAATTTCCAAAATTTCAACATTAAATATTGCATAGCTATGGAATGACACATGCTACTTTTTTGCAATTATGACTGAAAAATTTGCAATTTTTTTCTGCATCGAATAAGTATTTTTGCATATTTTTTGGTCAATTAATTAAAAAAATCACTCCTGTGTTAATTTTTGGAAAAAAAATTAATTAGGTTAGGGGGGTGAAATTTCACCCCCTCTGTGTATTTTGGGGGGTGAAATTTCACCCCCTAGGGGGGTGAAATTTCACCCCCTGGTACTAGACTGTATATCACTATATCTTATGGGTTGATATTTACCTTTATCTTTACCTGAACAACAGAAGTTTGTTTGAGCTTACGTAAATCCACTTATATAACGATTGCTAGCCAGGTTAAAGTATTTCATAGTATTGACGTCGGAATTATTTTCACGTACATTTTAAAACATTTCAAATGACAGCTTAATTAATGTCGTCTTACGGACGTTATAAAACGTGGGCTTATGAAACAGACGGTTTCTAATATTTATGCATAAGTTACGTGTTTTCTATTTATATGAGAATGCTGAAATTTTCGAAAATTTAAACAATTGACGTGCACCTTTTTATGTTGGCGTTATTTGTTTTAATCAACACTTAAACATTTAAGTATTGTATCTGCTAGCTTACTGTATAACCACGCTACAGTAATTTTTTGTATAATTTATCTCTAAATCAATATAATATCCCATCTACAATTCTTATATAGAATGCAGGACGACTGTTTCGTAATAACCTATCTGTTAAATATGGCTGCTTTGTACCAAGTTAATACAGAATTCCGTGATGTAAATAATTGAAAAACTGGGTTACACATAGCAAAAAGTTTGACGTTTGTCTCTAAGCGTTAGTCCCGGCTTTAAACGTAGATAATATCTGACATTTCTGGGCCCGTTATGATACGTGTATATAAAGGTTCAATTAACAATATATGGTAGTCCGGACTGGAGCTTCTTTTAACATTTTATCAACTTGATGGCTTCCAAACAAAATATACTTTTCGAATTCAACCTTGTTGTATTGTTTTTTAACCTTTGAGGTAACTTCTATCAGAAGCAAGTCTGACCAATAAAAGTAACTGCACATAACCATGCTAATTGCACAGAAATTATTGCGTAGTGTATTTCAAATGATTGACACTTATTCCAGTATGACAACAATATTGTATAAAAAGGCATCTAACTCTGACCAGCAAATCACAGTTTCAGTCAGCTCCGAGAAAATTTTCAAAGTAAAATCTGCACTTTCTTTTGCATTTATACCTTGGACTTTCTTTCAGCTCTACCTGCACGTTGAACAGTTAAAGTTCCTACAAATAATTGAAACAATGTTTTACCAAGTAGGCGTTGCCATTCATTTACCCATGTTAGTGGTTCATTATCAACGTCGATGGAACATTGTGGAAAATTTCAACGCATTGATTGCGTTTGAAAATCGTCACAATAGTAAGAACTAAACCAGCCTCATTTAATCCTTAAATTTGTACAAATTATTTATGCTTTAATTTTCAGAACAAAAATGGATACCACCTGCAGCTCTTAAGGGAACTAACGGTCGACTCGGAATCTATCTAAAGCTTTGTGAGCTCACTTTACCTGGAGCTATTGCTATTGTCTGGATTCATCTATTGATTGATCCGTGTTTAACTTTCAATGCAGGCCAGTTTTGGATTCCTCAATGCTCTTATCAATTTATGGAATTGTCAACTTTACAAACGTTGGCGTATATTGTCGCTAGAATAATTTCTGCAACACTCTCATGCTTGGTACTTCTGTTTACTTTTGCTACTTGCCTTCTTGAAATAGGACCTTTTACAGTGGTGATTTGCGCTTCCATAGTAAACTACTTTTCAATTTTGGATAATCTTTTGAGCTACTCACAAGCCCCTAAAATCAAAAGCATAGTGAAACTTTGGTATGAAATTGAAATTCTAATTCGAGCATACAACAATATTCATCAAGACCTGCTGAATATCTGCGTAGTCACTATATCATCTTATACTGCTGTAATTGCAATGTACTGCACAGTCACAATTTCCAAACATGTAACACCAGAAATTGGAGTGTTTATACTAATAGCAGTTGACACTGCAATTGCGACTATTGAAGGTTTTGGAAATACTTTGGGAAATATTTTTGTTCAATCTACTGCTTCTTTGGAAAATGTCAAGCTAAATCGAAACATTATAAACAATAGTGTAGCAAAGCGATATGTAAAGTCCATGAAGCCTATGAAAATATATCTTGGCTACAGCAACTACTACGATCGGCTAATAGGACTCAGTTTGTGGGACTTTAATGTCAATCAAACCGTTTCTCTATTGCTACTTTCGCAACCTAATTAAGTTTTTAATTAAAGAGGATAGGAGCTTCACTTAAAACATTTAACTTATTTTAGTTTTTAATGATGCATAACGTTTTTTTATGAAAAGCCTATTAGTCTATGTAAATACTTTACAAATTTTATTTAAACTAATAAACCTGATACAACAAGTACACTTTACACTATTATTGCAATTTGATTAATGTAATAATAAAAGCACATTATTACTTTTTCAAAAGTAAGAGTTGTACGGTCAGACTATTAGCAAAGTTGATACAGTTTAACGGTGTAAGGTTATCTACAAAATTAAGAGATCCAAATCGAACTTTGATAATGTTGCAACTTTTATAAAACTTTTGTTTCAACTTAAGTTCTGTCCTGTTACATTTACACATTGAAAGGTTGTTCATGAGTGTGTGCATGTTATGAATAGATTGATCAAATATCTGCGCCAAGCCGCCTATAATAACTAAAAGTAGCAATATTGCATCCACCCCAATCATTATAAAGAAAGCAACCTCCACAATGCTAACTTTTTCGAGAGACATGCTGAAGAGTAATGTTGTAGAAAGTGACTGCAAACTAATTGCTGTGATGACAATAACTGGATTGTATACTTTTTGCAGAACCTGGTTCATAAGTATTCCCAAAATCTGTAATGTTCTGTATTGAGCGATTTGTTGGACTAGTTTCAGTTTTCCGCTAATGGAGTCATTCAAATACCTGGAAATATGAAAAATGGTTTAAAATCTTACTAGATATGCACGTTAATTTAAAACGCTATGTGCTTACATTTTCAAATATTGCAGCAACGTTATTGAAGCCAGAGTCATTACACCGCAAATTACAAAAGCGGGAACACTTAAACCAAACGCCCACATCCAATGGTTGACCATAAATACTATTAGTTTGACCAAACATTCTATTGTATTAGTAAAGCAGCTTGAGTTTGGCGCCCGGTTAACTGAATTACATTCCAGTAACATCCAGTAACCAACTATTGAAGGTTTACAAGGATTCTTCCAATGCAGTCCGTAAATAAATCCAAATGGAGTCAATATAATCGACACATAAGCAGCGTAGGCAAAGAATACGTTTATTTGAGATAATGTAGTTAACCGTTGCTTGTCTAGAGGACTACTTTGATATTTAATAAGTCCAGTGATGTACTGACATATAACTGCAACATTTCTTTTACAAAAGCAGATAAAAGCAAATGATGCTGTATTGCATACTGTTGCCATTCCAAATAGAAAGATTTCCGTGGGTGTTATAACAGCTAAACCAAATACACCTCCGATAGCTAGTAAGATAAGGAAAATAAAATAAGCCAACAGTTTCCATTGTAGTGCTCTTTGTTTCTTCTGATTAGCTGAAGGAAGCAAAATGAATGTTTTATCATCCCATTTAAAATTTGCACTACCAAAGAAGTTGGTCAAACTACATATCTGTTTAAATAGAAAGTGATTCTTTTGCAACATTTTTCGGTGTTTTCACGCTGTGTCACGAAATTTTATAGCAGTTTAATTGAAGGCCAATAGCACTTGCAATAATAAATTCTGACCAAATGACCAAACTTATCCTGGATTGACAAAAGTTAACTGAAATACAAAATTCTGGGACTAGTTTGTTCTACCCACGCATTAACAGATTAAGTATAACATGCATGTAAATGGAATCTCAAAATCTACATTCGCAATATGAATTAATTTTGCGTAACTGAAAAGCTCCAATAATTTTGTAAGGTCCGTTAACTAGCAATCTGTAGATAGTTCAACGGAAATTTAAGTCTTGTTGGAAGGACGAAAACAAGGAAAGAGTACAGTTTAACTAGGTTATGTAATGGGATTTCTTAATGGATGTTACTTAAAATACAACACACTTATATGATTTGACTGCTAAGCTACATGTTTTAGCTGAAGGCTATTTATTATCTTTGGGTTTTATCAATTTGAATTTGAATGTGGGATACTGATAAGAATTGGTTATTCAACAAGTACTCGTTGTTCAAAGTTCAAACAGATTGAAAGTATTTTTTTGGTATTTGTATGTGCCTGGCGTAATCCAATGTAACCATAAAAGATTACATAATATTTTATTACAATCGAATGAATAAGTAGATTTAAGCATGATTGACAGCGACCACATAACCTTTTACAGGTTTTGTACCTGTTATGGTATAAAAAAATATTGTACATTCATTCAATTCAATTTGAACGTAAAACAAACAAATTTTAAGCACTTTACAAGCTACTACAAGGTTCTAAGAACAATACATTTCCACGTGTGAATATTACAAAAACAAGCAACGTTTCTTTTTGGACACTTGTCTATAAATAATTCAGGATGTTTTCAGTAAAAAAATGTTTACAAGCATACTTATGTACTTCAAGATGGTGAATGTTTCTATCAATACCTTGTTCATTTTACATGGTAAAGCTAGCAACGTCAATTACTTTTTGGAAGTAATAATAATTGTTTTAGTAGCACGTCTATCTGTCGAACATAGTCCATGAGATAATCAATCAAAAGAGTATACTTCAACCGATTTCAAGAATTAATCATTAGACGCAAGCTGATTCGCCCTTGATAATAATTATTCGCGCCTTAATAATTATTGTTCATAATATAGCATACGTCATAGACGGTATTATGGAAGAAAAATGGGTAAAACAGGAAAATATTTTGCACAACAGTTGTTTTTTCATACGTTGTATAAATAGGAATAGAAATAGAAACTTGAGCACTTTTACTAATTGCTAAGCACATCAAGCAGTACTTGATGGAACTCAAGGACAAGCCACTTGATAGTCATAATAATGCTTTCAAAATATTATACCCAATAGAAAAGAAATTGTCAAATTTTCCATAAATACTGAAAGCTTGATATTAAGAATATTAAGAAGGTATTACCAGACGCCATGCTAGTCACCAGCATTTCTTATACCAGTAGCAATACATTGTATTAAAAACATTGAAATATGCTGACTTAAACACTGCTATGAATCCATACGTGTTAATACCAGTTTTCCAGTTTCATAACTGGGCGTATTATTTATGCTTACTTCCGTATAAATTCAGAATTAATAAATCTGGATGGTTCGAAATTACACAAAATACTTTCCAAGTGGTGAGTAAATTTACAAATTTCTGTAAACTATAAATTTCAGGTTAATGTAAACCACAATACAAATACAAACTAAATATATTTTACCTAGATTGGCTGCTTGATTCATCTTCTTGCTCACATTTATTCTGTCGCCGAGGTGTGCATAGAAAACTGGACATATTTACAATGGCAAAGTAGTCATTCTGACAAGGAACTATCCACCGTATTTCTGGAAGTATTTGAAATCCTGCTGTATTCCTGCTTCGGTTTTATAGCATCATACACACATTATTTTAAGCAGAAAAGCTTACTGAATTTTGCAAATAGTTTGTTACGTTATACCAACAAATACAAACTGATTTCGAAGAATAGAATCACTGTAAGTAATTAGATGTTAATACTCATACTAACTAATTTTTACATGCTTTTTTTTCTTTTCTAGGTGCTAATTCGATTTTGGACTATTAATATAATAATATTGCTTTTGGTTGTGTTATCAGTGGTTGATGTTGTGCTCCGGAATTTTGTATATTTGAATGAAGTGTCTGAGGGATTTTTGTTTGATGACTCCAATGGAACTTCTATACAAGAAAATGAAAACCCGATACCTCTAGAACTGTTGTATATAATTATACAAGTTTTTGATAATTGGCACTACGTTCTACTTGAAAACTGGTACCACGCTGCGTTATTTACAATGTGGTTGATAAGTTGCAACGTTGAACAAAAACTGTTTAGCAAAGAACATGCAAAGTTGAAATCTGATAAAGCGCTAAAACATTTTAGAAGTGTTTGCCGTTTGACAATGTCATTTAATAAAGCATACGGGTTTTCTTTATTATGGCTAATTGGGTATTATCAGCTTTATTACGCTGTTGCGCTGAGAAGAGTTTTCAGAAAGAACCTGGGCATTAAAATTTACGAAGTTAAATTTCTGGTAATGTTTTCAATTGCCGTTTGTCTAGCAGTTCAGTTCTCCCAAAAGGTGCATAAGCATAATACACTAAGCATCATATTTATTGTGTTAAAATAAACACTGTTATAAAGTGTTATATATATTTCAGATGTCAGGAATGAAGCAAATCATTGATTTTGAAGAAATTACTGACAAGCGCCATGCTAACAAAATAATATTGACGGCATATTGGCACAGGACAAATTATTGCTCCATAAAAGCTTTTGTGTTTCCATTTACTGTATTTTCAGCTGGAAGGGTACGTATGCATTATGCATCATTAAAAATATGGTTTAGTAGAAAATGATATGCTATAATAAGTTTTTACTCCTTACAGTTTCTTTCCCAAATATTTCTTATATTTATTACTACCATACAGGCGTAACTGTTAAAAAAATTATAACATTCGTTTTAATCTGAGTAGGTAAGTAAACATTTACTAAACGACTTAAGTTTTCATGATTAATTCTGGTTAAAATAATCCAAACAGTTATATTTCGATTTTTTCTTGATAGATTTTTCAGATTCCAATCTTTGTTTACTCTGCTGTAATTAAAAAGTGTTGTGCATTACGTCTAAGAACAGAATATTCCGAATATAGATTTGTTTGTGCTTTTATGCCATATGGCATATGCCATGCCATACCATGCTTGTTTTGTGGAATCATTAATCATCTTTAGAAAGAAGTCTGTTGTCGAAAGTATTGATCCGCATCCATGAGGCATAGCTCGTTAATGTGCATCCATTTGGAGTTGTCGCCAGATCGGTTGGCTTGTAAAATGTATTGAGGTGATCCTTGTGGAAGCATAGGAGGGCAGTGATCTACCACATAGAAAGGTCCAGTTGGTGATCTCATGTGGGCTGTTTGTAAATAAACTTCCGCTCCAATCGCAAATTGATGCTTTTGCACCAATCTTTCCAAGTAAAAATTTCGTCTCTGACCACGATATATTTCCATGACAAATCCGAGGCTTCCCAGATTTAGAGGTGGTGGCACCATTTCTGTAATGTAATAAATAAGTCAATCCAAATAATTAATATGTTTCTATAATCTAGTAATGTTAGGATTCCAATAAAAACAATATAAATAAAGCTAAATCATATAACGTACTTTGTTTATCCAGAAAAAATATTTAAAAGATCTAACGAAACAAAACTTGAATTTGAGAAAAACAAGGAACAACTGTGAAATTTCTGCAGCTAAAGCAAAAAGCTCCATTATTTTTACCCATTGATATTGTCAATTATTTTCCAGGAAGAAACTATAGCGGTAAAATGACAGGAACGAGGAAATAATAGCTTTATTGTTACAAAAGATTTATTCTAGTAAATATATTGAATGCAAAGTTCACACAAAAAGCCATTACCGTTTTTATTGAAGCATAATTCTTAGTTTATTGCACCAGTTGCAATGGGGATAACATTCCTGGAATATAGTAGGTACCTAAGTAGGTATCAAAGTAATTTTTTAAAAACCTATTTCTTGTCATATATTTTTATACAGAAATTAGCAATCTCAGCATGTTGCCAATCCTACACAAATGCAATTTTAATAACGATAAGTACGATGTTTTAATGACTGTTAGTGTGTTTTATAACTAAGCTTGAATACATGTGCTTACTGTCCTCTCGATGAACCACTGAAACTAAAAGCCGCTTGCAATTCCGTAACAACAATACTATAAAACATCCATGGTGAGCCATTGAAAGATGCTCGCTGCTAAAACCCATATAAATTTAAACGTGCCTAAAATCCAACCACGTTTACTACATAGAAACCTGTACTGCCTGTTTTAAAGCCCATTTAGCCTAATTTAGAGCCCATTTAGCCTAATTTAGAGCCCATTTAGCCTAATTTAGAGCCCATTTAGCCTAATTTAGAGCCCATTTAGCCTGATTTAGAGCCCATTTAGCCTGATTTAGAGCCCATTTACCCTGGTTAAAAAATTAAGTATACGGACGGACACACGAACAGACAGACAAACGGACATTATATCTTAACTATCTCTCTTACAGAAGCAGCGAGCTAATACGGAACAACCGTTTCTTACATCCGCATTTCTAATTAGATGATTATACAATGTGTCGTAAAGCTGGCAAACGTAAATAAACCAATTAAAACTCAATACAGTAAAACTGTTGATGAATTATACGATTACAGCATTTATTTATTTTTTTATTTTAAAAACCCATCAATATCTGATTATTTAGTAATTTTAAAGTTAAACAAAAACATGTTGACTTCAAAGTCTGCAAGAATTAAGATGAACGATGTTTTATTCTTACTATCATTAAATGGAATCTTTTAATAAAGATTGACGGCTTGATTGTAGCTGGAGCTACATGTCTATAACAGTTTTGCTTGAGTTTAGTTTAATCCTGCTGGTTTTCTGGTAGGCTCCAATATACTTCTTCAATTCTGCTAGAGTATTTACAAAACAAAACGCACAAACACCAAAAAACCATCATGGGTACTCCCTTGTTCTGGAAATCTTATGAAATTAGTAATTTAGTTTATGATTCTCTGTTAAGGCATCCATTTCCTGTACGTATGGACACAGATCAAAAGCAATTTGTAATTGAAAATGATCCCAGGAAGTTAATACCATTGTACCTGTTTATTGTACTAATGGCTGTTCTTATTACTAGCGCTATAGTAGTTCTAACTGAAGCTTGTATTTTTCACACCATACAAGTCAATTCATCATTAATAATGCTGTACGCATTTATTCTGCTTCTTACTGCAGATATTGTTTTTTCATCATTAGTTCTATGGTACTTTGCCGATATAGTTTGCCTTCAGTATTACAACAATTTACTGAAATTTGAAATAATCCTTCAGGAAAAGCAAAACTTTGGCCATAAAAAGAAACACAAAATTACCTTAGTAATAAACGACGTTATTAGAATTATTTATGCTGGTAAGCTATTTGTGATGCAATTACTTAACTTTTATAGTATTTTACTTATTATTATTAATTTGGCTTTTACATTTAGAATTAAAAGCTATGTGGCTCGGAAATTCATACGATGGAAATGGCCTGCTAGTATTTGGACTTACTACTGGTGTTATCTTAAGTGGATTTGTGTTGGGACCAGTTTTAGTTATAACCAAAATCGACCCAGTATACCAACTTGTTTTTTGGCATTTGCCGTGCCTGTTAGAGCTTAAGGTTGCTAATCTACTTTTAAATAGCGCTAGACTTGTTTTGTTTAGTTGGTTCATTCAAGAAATGTGTAGAGTTGTAACTACAATTTGTATTCCACTGATGACTCTGTTTCCAATATATCATCGTTGTTTGGCTATTATTATTGCCAGAAAGCTTGATTCAGTTACTATACATTTGTATAATCAATTTCAATACATTAATCAAATTGGTTTGTTTACAATAAGGGTTTGTGGTGGAGTAATGATGTCTGTAGGATTGTTTGTCTTAGTGCTTGGGAATTGTGTGATTATTTCTGGTAGGAAAACATATCCACTGAAGCTATATGTTATTGTAGTTACGCTTTTGTTTTTGGTTTATTGTGTGATTTTTGCAACTTTGCCACAACTAGTTAAAATATACGAAACTAGCAAATGTATTCTTAGCAGTTGGAATCTGGCTATGGCAGCCAATCTTTCAATTAGTAAACATTATTGGTATAAAAAACTTAAAGCACAGCGACCTATTGCACTTTACTATATACAAGCAAGATTCGATAAAGAAACAGTTGGAAAATATTATACTACTATATTGGAATGGTCTGTCAATGTATTTCTTTTAGCTAGGTAAATAAATTTCTTTTCGCTGAGTAATGTATTCGTTTTGTCAATCAAAAAGAATCGATGAGCTATATACTATTAAGTAAAATTTCTAATATATAACATGTTTATATCCATAATATTAAATATATTTCCTAGTTCGTTTACAAAACCGATATTAACTAAAATACTTATCTTGTAGAGCTGAGCACAAACATGTTTTGAAAGCCGTTGGGTCAACAAAAACGATACAAAGCTTGTTGACCACTTTTATACTTTTTAAGAACAGATTGTTGTTCTG
Source organism: Entomobrya proxima (assembly GCA_029691765.1). Lineage (NCBI taxonomy): Eukaryota > Metazoa > Arthropoda > Collembola > Entomobryomorpha > Entomobryidae > Entomobrya > Entomobrya proxima. The sequence continues at coordinate 41,680,626 of CM056168.1, read as the reverse complement.
TATTGAGCAGACTGATCAAATCGTATGAATGAAATATAAATTACTTACACTTCAAAGTTGGATTATATTCACAACTCCCGCATTTTTCTTTGTGTATATAAACACGTATAAGAAATTTGTCAGTTCAGGAAATAGTAACCATACAATACTAAATGAGTGTACTTTTGTGTAATTATAAACAAGTCTAGAAAATAAAATTTATCTTTGTGCTTGGCATACAACTTTTATTTTTATTCATTCTAAGAGTATTTTTCAAACGTTTACATTTTTCTTTTATTCCAAGAATAAAAGTTTACGCATGCATTTACTTACTTACAGTAAAGTTAAATGCCAACAAATAAGTAAATTGAACCCTATTTTAAAATAAATAACAGCTTTATTATTAAAATCACTATTTTAATTCAGTAAATATATGTTTTATTACAGAAATGTTAAACTTTTATTGTGTGGTAAAACTAATGTGTTTAAACTAATCAAATGTTAGTCTACTGGCGGCAAGTTTCAAATATAGTTTGAATGTATTTAAATACTCCACTACTATCACCTTAAAAAGCAAAAATATAACGGTATCTGGCATGGCATTGCACAAAAGCAAGTTTCTGATTTTATTCATAATCTTACAGCCGTGTATAAAATATTGCATTGCAAATATATGTAACTATAAGAATCCTTACAGTGATACTGTTATGAATATATTGAAAACAATAAACCAGAATCAGTATAGGGCAGATGTTGTGTTTCAATCGTTTTGCCCCACTTATAGTTCCGCTGTAGAATGGATTTTTGTTAACGGCAAGATATTTATACAAAAATTATATCCGTACCGTCACATACAACCCTATTACTTGATCTTTTACTTAATACAAAAAAGCGATTCCAGTCAATTGCGACACACATTTGATGTATTTAGTAAGCTTCGTCTACTTTTAATGAAATCTGACACAATTATACTAGTGATACCAAGCAGAAACATAATTTTTCAATATCGTAATTGGTTCTTGAATGTACCTGCGCTTAAAATACTTTTAACACTAAATCCACTCCAAAGTGATGCAACTCAAATTCATTATATTGTGCTTACTAACGATTATCACAGTGTAAGTGATGCGTCTAAGTACGTAACCCAGCATTTCATGGAATATGTTCAACAACCATTGTTACTTCACAAACATTTATTCAGAAATGCCGACCTGCGCGTGGTAAATGCACTTGTGCACACAGCAAGAGGAGGATATTTTTACAAATACTCTAACCGGCTTGCATGCACAAGTCTCTTGTTTAACTCAATTGATTTTGGACTTTGTAGTAAAGAAATTATGTCCACATTTGCACTTCTTAAAGTTCATAACATGTCGGCAATTATACTTGCTATTCCAGAAGAACTTAACTACGCGGATCGGCACTACACTGGGCAATATATAATAAACAGCCATTGGATATCCTGACAAAATGTCTCAGTATTTAGCACCTTCTGGTATTCAACGGGGATCGTACCATCGGATTTTATAAAACAGAAACTAGTTTATTGTCAGACTACAAATCAAACCAGAAAGAGTATAATTACCTCATCAAATGTTTGGCTAAATTCATTGTCTCCAGCATTTTGGGCGTTAATTCTTGTCTTAAATATATGCTTCTGCATTTATGTTACATTAAAACTTTCGAATCCATATAAGTTGGCCTTAATACAATTTGTGGACCAAATTGGTATTTTACTTGGAAATTCTATACCAATTAGTTTTAGTACGGTTAAGTTGACGATTTTGTTTCAGTTCACGGGTTTCTTTATTTCGACTTTCTATGGAAACAGTATTATAAGTATACTAACTGTTCCAGAGTCTCCCACATATTTTTCGTCTGTCAAATCGTTGCTAATGTCAGGCATTAAAATCTTGTGGAATAAAGATGTGCCCGTGGTGCCGTGGCAAACTTACTATAATAACTTTTACTGGTGGAATATGCTAGACAAGCTGAACTCAAGCTTTCACGGGCTAGGAGAAAGCTATTTTGATATGGGAGCAGTAACCGAGCTACTGCTGCAAAACTATGCTAGGCCCTTTGATTCTCCAGTGCTGTCTGATAGTTTGTTCTTAATCAATCAAATTGTTTCAAACGAGCGTGCCACAGCTGAAGTTACATGTGTTTCGGTTAATGAAAATTTGAACATGCAAGCAGCATTAGTTGAAATATACACAGTAAACAGGTATTGGTTAATGCAAACATATAGTCGCATTGTTGATAGTGGGCTACCATTGTTATGGCAACAATGGTCTAGCATTGGTTACAAACATATGGTTAGAAGGGATTATGAACATATTCAAACTGACCTTAGTACAAAAACTGATAAAATTGGATTTTACCGATTTAAAGCTATTATGGTTTTATTGATTTTTATGTCTACACTTAGCTTGTGCACATTTATAATGGAAGTTTTTTGTAAGCATGTTAACAAACAGAGTATAAAGCAGTTGTTATTGTTGTCATATAATTTTGTAAAATCAAAGTTGAATTTGGTATTGCTTGTCTGCCACAAGAAAGTAATTTTGAAACTGAAACCAGTTTTAAAGTTTAGAAAGCCACTAAGCAAAAAAGTTTATAGGGTTAAAAGCTTACAGTTGTTTCAATCTCTATTTACTAGCTTTAACAAATAAGCAAGTAGAATTCTTTCACTTTTCACAAATTGATCATTGACAACCATGTCCCATAAATCGTGGGATTATTAAAAAACATCTAATGTCTTGTCTGATAAAATCATCGATTTTCCGAAAAATTAGGGCATGTTATCCAAAAATCAAACAAGTGTTTTTCTGTAAAGCGATGATGGTTATTTTGTAAGCTAGCTTCGGAGAAACGAATCCAAATTCTAGCTAAATGACTTTCATATTCAAATGATAAAATCAATAATTATTACGACTGTATCGAGTTCTATTTTTAGCAAGTTTTTACTGCATGATTGTCATGTTTCAATTTTGTTGAAATAGGGTTTGAATTCAATCAAACTATCAAGTTATTTGTCATATGTTCTTATCTTTATTACATTATCTACAAAAAGTCAATACTTTTTTAAAAAGCTTATATTTACAATAATTATAAGAAAGTTTTATGATGTTTTATACTTTAATGAGCAGCACAGCATTGGTTATATTTGTACTTAAAACGCACAAAAAATTGATAATAAAATCTGTGTTGAACTCATAATGACTACCACACATAACATAAAGAGGCTGTTGAGCCATCCACAATCGTTTTAGATGTCTAGACCTATCTGTTCGCTCAATCAAATTAAAATTGTCTAGGTTATTTCTAATAAGAGTTTTACTTTGAGTTCTTATAAGAATATGCAAATGCATCATATACAGGTCTATGGACAAACCGCAAACAAAGACAAACCCAAACGTCATGGTAAGCCAATTTGTAAGTACCTTGGAACAGTCAACTGCCAGCCAGAAACTTATTGTTAGTATAATCAGAGAAAGCAAGATCAAATATTTTACTATCTCACTATATATTTTGGACATCCGGTCAAAAAGTAAACGCAACACAATAAATTTCTTTAAAATACGCGAATCACCGCGGTCGAAGCATTTAAAATCTAGCATAGGTTGTACATGACCATACATGGATAAAATTATTGCAACATCTAAGATATATGCAACCAAAATATCTCGAGCCAAATGCAAATACGATAAAGTAGACAAAATAAACATAACTATGTACACAACACCATTTTCATTCACATTCCAATTCAATGTGCTTGCTATAAAGCTCCACGGATCTAGTTCCAAAAAACGAAAAATTATGAAAGCTGGCGGAACCAAAACCGCTACTATTATGGTAAGTTGTAACAAAAGAATTCCTGGTATGTCCTCGAAATAGGATTGAAACACTTTTAAGCGTCGGTTTGCCTTAAGGAATTTATTAACCGTGTGGTAAATTGTAACACGATCTTGAAATATGAGCACGCGTGGCATTTGGCCTAGAAGGAACGACACAGACGTCACAAGAATTGTGAACCCGATCTGAACCTTATCTTCACTCGTACCAACTTTTGGGCTCTGCCTAAGAAGAACATACAACAAAGCATAACTGCTAAATATTTGCTGGAAAGAGTAAATACATTGCAAAACGCAGGTCCAAATTGAAATTTTAGGACACTTCATTTGCAAATCACCTTGTTTATTCAGGTGCATTTGCATAGAATGGTCAGGTAGAAGACCATACGTTAGTTGATATATCTTAATTGCGACACGTATGGATCTAGTGACCCATGGCATGGGTGCTAATTCGTTTTGCGTCATGGTTAGATTTTTTGGCAAAATAGCACTTGAATGGGCTTATATTACTTGTAAAAATATGTAGGGTCTGTGATATGCAATAATTGTTTAGATTTGAAAGTTTTAGAGACCAAGAACTGTCTAGCCTTTCAACCTTACAGAACTCGAATAAACCTTTAATCAAGTCTCCAATGTTGGGTTGTACAAGAACCACTTTACGCTTTTGATATTTTGCTAGTCTGAAATTAGATTTTTAAATGTTTTTTGATTCCCTTTTACTTTAAATCAAATATTCATAATGAAAATAGTTAATTTGAAAAAAATTGTAAATAATTGATCAATTGAAAATTGATAATAAATTGTTTGTTTTATAGGTATTATTTTGAAGCTTTGGAATAGTAAACAGGTCGAATTCCTTTACCCCATAGCTCCGTTGCGGTTTACTTCCTGTCGCACCCCCAAAGCAACGGAATGTGTATGTGCCATTGACTAAGGTGTTTCAAAAACTTTGTTGGTGGTACATAACTCTCAGAAGTTTTGAATAACTGAAGACACCCTTAGGAAAAACTCAAAACTGGCTACATATGTCCGTGTGAAACAGATCTGAGGAGAGAAAGAAAGAAGATCCTGGCGGCAATGTAATATGCGGAGTAATGGCCTAGACCCTTCGACTAAGACTTCACGTGACTGACCGACACCATGAATGAAAATAATCGATAGTAAACATTTCATTTTATAATAAAACTAAAATATTAGACAGTTTAATAAACTTTAATTTAGCACCAAATTGCTTCATCAGAGGCCGGAATAGAATTAATAGGTTCTGTGTATACACGCGAATGACGCAGATCTAAGCAAACGAGTTTGTGCGATTACGAAAATAAAATTACTTACTTATATTTATTTGATACATCGTTTAGTTTCTTTAATAGTCTACAAGTTTACGTCAAATAGCTATCTGATCACATTTTCTGCAAATACGTTTCTCCATCACGTGTTGTTCAACGTGCACAGCAGCTCACGCTGTTGTCACGTTTTAGACAAAAATAAAAAATAACTAATATATAGTTCTATAAAAGCAGAACAGTGAGGAATTTAAACTACTTCAGATCTTTAAAAAGTTATTTCACTCAACCGATTTTCTTTCGTTACAAGATCCAAGATGCGTAGATGATTTACAATTCACAAATATTCACGCTGAATCTTAATGCCATTTTGGTTTCTAATCATGATTTTTTCCCAATGATATATTCATTTTCTTTTTTGTAATAATTTTTATCCCCTTTTAAAGGTCAAAGTTAATTAAGAATTTTTAATTATCTGTGGCTTTCGCATTCATTAATCATTAAACCACGCTCATCAGTCATCCATTAACAAATCCACGCCCACATATTCTGACTGTACCTGGTCAGATTTGACTTCAGGCTTCAATCGTATTTACAGTTCCATTTTATTGAAATAAAAAAAGGCGACAATCACATTGTTGCAGCTATGCAGCGTCCAATTATTTTATTAACAAACAAAAAATTAGCAGCCACGCCGGGAATCGAACCCGGGACTTTCGCTTACTGTGCGTGACACCTGCCGACAGCCGTTTCCGACTAAACAAGCATGCTTGTTACAAGTTTATATAACTTGGAATGAGTATTAAAGACAAGAAGTTCTTCTAAACTGAAGCTCCTTGTCCATACACTCTTCGGAGGCCAAACGCAGAACGGGCGACTGTCTTACCACTAGACTACGCAGCCAATCATGTATTGTTAGCAAAAAAAATTATATGTAATTTCTTTTAATTTTTATTTTTTGCTTGCTTATCACACCACGCTAGGCTCTTCTTCTTCTAAAGGTACATCATCTGCCCCTCTAAATATCTTCTAGGTTAGGTCAAGAAAGGCATGGCATATGTCTGGCATTAGTTGTTAGTGCAAGAAAACTCGATTTAACAGCAGTTTGGTTCCTAATTCAAAACGCCTTGACTGTAAAATGTAGATTGATGATTTAGACCGCAAACATATTATTTCATACACCTAAAAAGAAGGTTTACTTTAAAATGATAGACGTGGTTATAATTCTATCACTGCATATTACATAAATTATTTTGTTGACTTAAAATGAATTCGTGTAGGATCTAGGCGCATTATATTGATAAATATTGAAATGGCGGTTGGACAAATTATTGTACAGTTGTATTAAATATCATGGCCGGCAAACTTGACATTTAACTATCTGATGCTACTTTGAATAAATTAATAAACTGTTTGACATCGCAATACGCACACTGTTAAAAGAGAAAGATTAAGAAGACAAACATCTACTTTCAATATCAAAAGCAATCACAACCCACACACTGTTTGACTACATTAGCTAAATAACCAGTTTATTTGGTGGTATTGGTATTTCCATATTATTAACCATTATCAAACGTGTAAACAATAACAGCATAACAGGTAAACTTTGACGTATAAAAACAGGTATAAATATTGTTTCTGTTCTGCAACCAACACATGAGCATTAGGTGGTACGTAACGTAACGTCCAAAATAAATCTAGCTAATACTTCATTTCTTACAAAGTTTGGAATTTATACATTTGAAGCATTCTCTGGAAAACTCGTACTGTTTTAATATGTTAGCAAATCAGCGAGTATTGTTTGAAAAGCTTTGCAAGCTTTCTGCATCTTTAGGCACTGTACTGGTTAAGTTTGACAAAACATCAGGTCGTATGTACATCTGTGAAAATTTGTCCCATCAAATAATAAAATTGCAAATTAAGTTATGCACACAAGCCTTGTTCATCCTTATCTTAATTTCTGGTGGAATCTTATCCATTTTAGAAATTTGTTCATTCTATAAATCGTCTTGGATCGACAAGTTTCTACTTGGCGTCTTGTTAATTGCCCTTCTGTCCACATTTGCAATTATCTGTTCGGTCCAATCAAATGCATACAATATTTGTCAATATGTAAACGGCTTGCTAAAGTTTCCTAGCGTATTCAACTATTCAACTGAATTTGTACAGGGAAAGTACTGGTACTTTACAAATCTAAGTTTGGCACTAGTGCATTGTATTCACGTTTCCATTTATATGCTACCAATTGTGTTTATATACGTCTTGCACTGGGTAAATCCATGTAAGCCGACAATTATGGGATACTGGAGTTTGCCAGAATGCTGGATGTCCTGTGCAGAAAATGAGGATTCAACGAGTTCTATGATGAAAATATTGAATTATATTCTGAAACTCTTGGTATTTACTGCTAATCACTGGATGTGGAACTTTGCACTTAATGTTGGAGCTCTTACTGTCTGTGGATTAATGATAATGTGCACAACTACTTTGCGTCACTATTTACAATGGTAAGCATTAAATACAATTTCTTGTACTTCTGGACACGTTTATAGAAATCTTTAAGATATTTTATAAAGTTTTCAGAACAGACTTCTGCAAGGACGGCTCTCACTATCTCAAATAACATCTGAGTATAGAACACTGCAGATACTTGCCATTCTGATGAATGCAATTCAGCAAAAGGTAATGATTACAGGCTTAATATTTGCCTCCATTGCGCAGTATTCATTTGGCGTGGCTATGATAGTAACTACTTCGATAATCAAGGAGAACGTTGGCAAATTTGTGACTTCCACACTTTTGTTAGGAGACTGCGGTATGATACTACTCATTTTAGTTGGTGGTATGGCACATGTGTTTTCATGTTCAAGAGAGAATTGTTTCAAGCTTAGACAATCGCTAGTGGTAGCAAGCCAAATCAGCAAACCCGCCAAGCGATCAGAGCAAATGCATTTGGAAAGAGTGTATAAAAGCTTTTCTACAATCAAAGTTAAGTTTGCATCAATAAATTTTGTGGAAGCAGTTACACCATTAAACTGTATTGATTTCGGGAATAATCTTTCCGTTGAATTACTGCTACTTAACGAAAAGGTCTAAAAATCTTACATGCTTTAGATTAAAACGTACAAGTGGTAAAATTAATTATAACAATTTACAAAAATTGCCAACAAATAAAATTTAAAAATGTACATGCTAGTCATTGCTATCGTCATGCTTAATATGATGATCATAAAACTAATATAACGTCATGGATTAATTTAATGATGTAAGTATTCAGATTTACGTGATTACCCAGAAATTGCAAAATGTTGCATGTTAGGAAACGTACTGTATACAATGTAATTGTTACTCCATAAAATCACTATTGCTGGAATTATTTTGTCACGAAACCCAAAGAACATTTAAATTTGTCTGTGCTAAAAACTCATGAATGCATGTAAATAATTACAAGTAATTCATATATTAGTCACGCAAAACAAACTTGACGTGAAAACCTGAAGCAAAAGCCTAATATTTATTTACAAATTCAATACATCTAATCTAATAGTCTAATAGATTTGCCAGTATTTACATAATGCTATAAATTGTATGCTAAGAAATTTACAAAATAGAAAAAGCGACATAATTTATCTTAATTATTGCTAATGTAATTTTAATAAATTATCCTGGAATTATTGATTGATTTTAATAAATTATCTCATGTAACGGAATTCCGAGAAGACGTGAATAAATTTACAACACACGAGATACCACTTCCGCTTGTGAGTATAAGTAATTCCTAGAAAATGTCTAGCATGTAAAAATATAATGTTCTATACTATAAACTGGCAGAAATCTACAAATCTATAGCATATTTACTAATTCCTCGCACGCAAACTTATACACATGCCGCATTATTGAACCGCAACATCCTGTCATCAAACAGTGAAATGATGTGCTCAGCAAGGTCACGCTATTTTCTTTGATGCTTGCTGTTTGCGAAAAGCTCTCCAGATTATATGCAGATTTTCAATGTTGCATGTACTTTAATTCTATAATGACTCATAGTTATCCAGTATTTATATTAGGCATTTATTGGATTACATGAACATTCTTACAGCAACTTTGATTGCAATCGTACTTACGCTTTCTTCATAATTTAAAAAGTCTCGATATATCATTAAATCTTACTATAAGCTTGTTAATAGACGGTAGGAAGAGTGATGAAAAATAAAAATGTGCTGTATAAAATGCACAAAATTGTCCTTGTGCAATTTTTACTTATTGTAACAATATGCAGAAATCCATGTGCATCAGAACATTCTTCCCTCAACACGTCATCTTCAGAAAAAAATCAGCGTTCTCCATTAACAGTGGATGAGTACAATTCCGGAACGTATAGTGCTCAGGAATTTGATGGAACTTGGGCACCAGGGTCAGGTAAGGTTTTTAAAGTAACGTCAGAAGTTTATAGCAAATACGCAAAAAATTATTCATTTATATGGTAGTTATGTTTTAACGTTACAAACAATTGTAAACAATAATGTTTTTTAAAATGCAGATCATCTTATTCAAGTAAAAACTGATACGAATGCTAGTTTCTATTCTGTGAAAACCGGAAAGAATGAAACAATATTACAATTTGAGGAAATTAACAATGAATGGGTAACCCATAAACTTCATTAAAAATTGCATCAAACTATTATGAATTAAATTCATTATCAGTTCTTGTACTTAGACTATGGACATTGCGGAAGTCACAATCTCAAGTGATTTGGCGTTTGCCCTAATAAAATCTGTGAACTCTCCAGTAAGTTTTTGTACAGCATTTTTACAAATTATCAAACAAAACTTGTACTGATTACAATTTGTATTGTAGGAGATTTCCCTGACACCAAAAGCCGGTTATCTAATATATGATGTTAAAACCAAGTAAGTTATGTGTTTATTTAAAAATTAAAATACTTGGTTTTTATTTTAATTTATCAGTTACGTTATTATTTGCTTCATAACTGTTTTCTAAACATCTAGGAACACTACTGAGCTTGGCACTTTAACTCCTGTTGGTGATAGACTAAACCTGCAGTTGATTCAATTTGCACTATGGACGCCAACTGGGAATGGAATTGTGTACGTTGCCAACAACAATATCTTCTTTAGACCAAATGCCCACAAAAATACTACCATTCGTCAAATAACATTTGATGGTTCTGAAAAATCATGGGTTTTCAATGGAATTACTGCTTGGCACGGGAGAGATGGAGATTCAGCGGATGATTTACAATCTCTTTGGATATCTCCATCCAGCAAATATTTAGCATACTTAAAATATAATGATTCACAAATTCCCGAGATTCAGATGCCGGTGTATGGAGATCCGGATCAAAGTGAAAGCGTTTATCCAAAATACAGGAAAATGAGATATCCAATGGTAAAGCACAAAACAAACAAAATTATTGAAACAAAATTTACACACAAAATATATGAATGAGTATCAAATGCGTTAATTATAGGCAGGATTCAACATTTCCATTGTGGATGTGTACATTGTTTCATTGACTGATGGAAATAGCAAGCCAATAAAAATGAAGTTTACTGGATCTAATGAGACGTATGTTAAGTATGCCACGAAATCGAAAAGTATTTCAAAATGTTACTACGAATCTCTTTAAAAAGTAATTATTCTTTTGATAGAGATCGTAGCATCTTTGGCTCCGCGTATTGGTGTACAGATGACAAGTTTCTGTTCCCAACTTATAATCGCCAACAAACAACTGGAATTTGGCATTTGTGTCAAGTACAATCTGCCACTTGCAAACCGGTTTGTTAACACAATAATACTTATTTATTATGAAAGTTTTTAAATAATTTAATTTTGAATCTTATATTTTGTACAAATTGAGTTTAGATATACTCCTACACTTTCACTCATGGCTGGATAGACGATATGAGTGCAGACGTATCCAAAGACGGCAGCCAATTTGTGTTTATGCGTCCAGTTCAGTTGGAAAATGAGTCATGGTCTTACAATCGCATTGTTTTGGTTAGTGAAAACGGAACGGAGAAAGTGTTATCAAAAGGCAACCAATCTGTAGTTCAAATTTTAGGTATGATTATTTGTAATTCAAAATATTTAACATTTTATATTTGCATTCTGCATTCTCTGTCTAATTACCTTATAACATTTTCTTATCTAGGTTGGGACCATGAGCATAATGAAATGTAATTATTTCAACAAATAACCATGCATAAGCAATATATTGCATATTTCAATCAAACTAAGAAATGCTGCAAATGTTTCCAGTTACTACAAAGCAACATTCTGGAATGGCAGTCTGGCAGACCCAACCGAATCACATCTATACACATTAAATGTTGACAATAGTCATATAAAGTGCATCACGTGTGGTTTGAAGAATAGCAAAGGGCAGCTATGCAGATCCAATTTGGTGGATATTTCTGAAAATTACACGCACTTTATTCACACATGCAATGGACCGGATATTCCAGAAATAACAACTAGATACATGAAGGTAATTTACACAATAAAATTACAAAACTTTCAAATAATTCAATTTCAAAATATATTTTTCTTTTTTAGACGGGTAAACCAGTAGAGCATCCTGGACCAACAGAAATAAGCAATGATGAGCTGAGAAATGTTCTGAAACAAAAAATAGTCCCAACCGTCAAAGAATACACTGTTCCTATTAAAGGCGGCTTTGAGGCAAGAGCTAAAGTCTATTTCCCAGAAAATCTAGACCCCAACAAAAAGTACCCTTTACTTGTCAGCGTGTACGCAGGACCAGACTCACAGTCATGTAACCAAGCTTATGATCCCTCTTGGGAGAAGACTTTAGTAAGCCGGAAAAATGTTATTGTGGCTACTATTGACGGAAGAGGTTCAGGCCGACAGTCTTCAGATTTACTATTTGCTGTGCACCGACAACTTGGATCTGCTGAAGTGGAGGATCAAATTGCTGTTACAAAGTACATAGCTTTTTATGATAATATCTTTTTATTCTTTTTGCTTGTTTTTATGTATACAAAATGCTGGTTTTAAGGTGGTTGCTACAAAATGAACCTGTGATCGATCCAAATAAAACCAGTATTTGGGGTTGGAGCTATGGCGGATATGCTACGGCAAAGGTAAGCTGTTCATGAAATGCATTGTTTTGAAAATGTTCAATATATCAGCAATAAATTCCTTTTAGGTTCTTGAAACCGACACAGAAAATATATTCAAATGCGGAATATCCATGGCACCTGTTACTGACTTTAGACACTATCGTATGACCTTTTTAGCACTAACCAAAGTAGCCACTATAATTACTTTCTACTTTTTAAGGCAAAATATTTGAATTTCTAGTTGCTATATATTCCAATTGCTACATGGGAATGCCTACGGAAAACCTTGAAGGGTATAATAAATCTCGTATTACATCAGAGGAACAAGTGGAAAACTTTCGGAATAAAGAATTTTTGCTAATCCACGGAACGGGGGATTCTCGTGTGCATTACCAAAATTCAATGTTACTTGCAAGAGCTCTGCAAAAAAGTGGAATTATGTTTCAGCAAATGGTAAGCAAAGCAAAACTTGCTTGAGAATCTTGCATAAAATTAGTATACTTTTTACGGATTTCTTTTGAACATTATTTGCTGACAGAGTTACCCAGATGAAGGACATAGTTTGTCGGAAGACGTAACAAAGCATTTTTACTCGTCAATGGAGCAGTTTTTGTTTAAGACATGCTACAAAATGCCGGAGTTGGTGGATTAAATATGAAACCACACAAATGAAATTCTGAATGGTACTTTTCCGAAAACCTAAATAAACTATTTTAGTTCGTAAAACGTTCTGAACCTTTATTTCACCGGATCTTCACAACATTTAGTGATTTTATAATGAAACACAAAAAAACATGAAGAATTACATATATTATGCATAACTGCGTATTAAGATTGTGTATTCTCTATATTTAAAGACTTTAAAGAAACCTAGTGAATACAGCTATAAGTAGCACTAGTACGTTTGAACTCATTTTCAGTACATTTATTGCTATTCCAAATTCCGGTCATCAATATGCAAACTCACTGCTGTCCCTAAAAAGTCAGTAACGCAACCAGTCAGTGGGTACGGGTACGTCAGTAAGAAAATGGTGCCAAGCCAACTTACCTAAGCTCTTTCGGTAAATTTGAAAGAAAAGGGGTGGTGTGGTTGTGTTAAATATTATTACACTTACCATTTTTTACCTTTTCTAATGCTCTCATCCAATAACAGGGGAAAATTGTAATACAATTCTTTATAAAACAAGGATTGCAAGAGTTGGGTTTTGGCAATATAATATTTTGGTTTACATTAAATAACTTCATTCTAGTTTCCATTGTTCTGTTGAAGTGAGCATATTTTTGTTAATGCATGTTATTCAAAATATTCAATTGAAAGTTGACACTACAACCAAACTTGTTTGAAAATTTTTTGCTAAAATGGATAAAAAGGAACGTAACTGTATACCAAAAAATGTGTCTTTGGCGCTGTTAATTGGTACAATTTTACTCACTGGACAAGCATTTGCATCAAGTTCTTCTGAGGTATTTAAATTTTTCTTACATTTTTTAAAAATAAAAATAAAATGGATAAATTACGCATGCCTAGCTTAACATTGACATTTTTGTGGTGTTTATCAGGAAAACAAAGATATCCCTGAAGGTAATTCCAGTTCAACTGAAGTATTGGAATTCAACATAAGGGGTCCGTCGGCAGCAAGACAATGGTTTTGTAGCAGCGAGGGTCAAATGTGCGTTGGTAGAATTTGGCAATGCTGCAAACCTTTTAAGTGTGATGGAACGTCCCAAACATGTCTAAGGCCACGGAAGCCCAGTAGCAGTAGCAGTAGTGGAAAGCATTAAACTTGGCAAGCTCATTCTATTGTATACTGACCAATAGCATTTTCATTAATAAATCGAATAAATGAAATGTTTTTTCTAAAAAGCATTTTTCGTACAAATTCTAATTATTTATTCACTGTTTCTGCAGAGAAGCTATTTAAGATGTAGTGTGTCCGTCTGTCCATTCGTCCATCTACTTTATTTTCTACACCAAGCAAATAATTTTTAAACCAAACAATTTTCAATCAGACAAATTTTAATCTATATAGACATTGGAAGTGACATATTATTTATTAAATAATATGCGACCATAGCAGCGAGCAATTTTTAATGGTTTACTCTGAATATCCTTATTCAGTATTCATGTAGAAATGATTCTGCCTGAAATGTCAGTAACTGAATATTATGTATAATGCATAACCGAAAAACCGTTATGATAACTTGAAAAAATAAAAAGAACATGATAGCATTTTTCATTTTCTGGAAAAGGTTGCATACAAAACTTTATGTCTACTCACATTGCCATGACTCATTTGCTTTTAACTTTGCTACCATCTCATCTCCAGCAAAAGCGGAAATCGTTAGGCACAGTGAGAAAAGTTTGCATTTTTCTGTGTCAGTGAACCTTCTTATGTAATAATTTAATGCATGCTTTAAGCTGAAGAAAAACCACAAAAACACAATGCCAGACTTTCAGGAAACTAATAAAATATTCTATTTATCACATGGTACTTTTTACCCAGTAATCCCTATTCCGGTTATTGCATTCTTATCATCAGCTTATGACTAATGGGCATTATTTACCGATGTTTTCCCTGATGTTTTTCTGTTATCGGAATTTTAAGAAGGTTTCTCAGTATCCGGTTTGATCCAAGCGCTCTGTTTTAGTATCTTTCAATTTGTATAGTAAACTGCAGGATTATGGAATAGTTTGATGACTTCTAGATTTTTATATAAATTTAATCGTGAGTCAAGAAACTCTCTTTAATAAAAAACTGCATATTTTGTCGATTATATGATAAACGCAAATGCACTTGAAGATTTAAAAATTCATCAAATACACAATTTCATACCAATTATATAATAAATGACAGTTATTACAAACATAAAGCTGATAACAATCTAAAGCAAACAATCAACCGCATTGCCTGTCCACCTTTAAATTTTATTGAATTGTTAGGTATCTCGATATAATAACTATTTTCCGTCACAATACCAAAGAATAAATCATGTCTGTCTTGTTTTTCAACAAATTCCGGTTTTCCCATTTTTCGTTTCAAATGTCATTGCATTATCTTCTGCTGCTTGCACTTTTCTACAAAAATTTAATACGTAGATGTAAGCTCTCAAATTTTACTGCCATTTACCTACACTACCAGACAAACAAAATGGCAGTAAAGCTGCCACACGTTATTCAACATTTTGTAAAATGATTTATTTTGCAGAAATTATTTTATTGCAAAAATGCCATTTTTTCTTACTTCTTGTTCATTAAGTCAAGATCAAGGTAGCCGGGTAGTCAAGAATAAATTTTTATTGTGTACCTTATAATCCTTACGTGGTAATTTGAAATGCAAACAAGTGGCATTACTCAGTACACACAATACTTTACTCAGGAAAAGGATTTGAAACGGTTTCAAGATTTGCATCACCAAAGCGTCTTCAATAACAGGTAGTACCTCATAGCTCATCCACCTTAAAGAAGTTTTGATTGTCAATACCCATCACCAATTTGCACAGAGTATACCCGTAATTATTATTTTAAAAACAGGATTGCAAAAGACAACAGAAAGGGTTCAACTAATTACATGGTCGTCATTCAGATAAGTTTCAGACGTCAAGGGCTAGAATTGAGTATGACCAAAAGTTTGATAGAAGTTGGGTGATAGTAAAATAAACATATTGAAATCGATACAAGCTCAGTGCTAAATTTACAGTGCCAGTGAAAGGAATGCCAATGCAAAGTGGTTTGAGGTTTGATTTCTCTAGCTCCGTGTTTTGCATTTCGTTTTCTTAACGTATGTGTCATCAGCCATCATCATCCTTGACAAAAGAATACGCAAGAAATACTCTTGACCAGCAATTTTAATAATAGCCAAATAAGCAATCCATAGAAAACTCTTGTGCATATAGTGCCACGTAATGCGATTAGAATTCAAAGTGTTGTTCCTGAGTCTTGACATGTGTCATGGTCATTATTGCTATAAAACGTTGCACTTCCGTATTGATTCTTGACTGAGTCATGGTCATAGGTTTTGAAAAGCTACATTGAAGAGTTTTTTTGGTACGTTGACTCAACGTTGTATGCTGTGAACGATACCTGGTAAATATTCAATGTGGCAGTATAGATAATTGAGAACTTACGCGGTGTCTATCTGTACATCCTTTGAAATCGTAACAGCAACGGATTTCATATAAGATTGAATTTTTTCCTAGTCCGAGAGTCAGTTTGTATGGTGCAGTGTTGAGGTAGGTTAAAAAACAGAGAAAAGCGTCGGTATTTAAAATTTTGATTACATGTGACATTGTAATGTCATTTTGAATTTATGTTGTGCTAGTTCGGTTAAAATATTAAATAGATACGCTATTAGCTCTTTGGCTTATATTAAAGTTTTAAATTAGATGGTGATTTTCTTTTCTAATCATAATTATCATCAACATGATTTTAAAATTGATTCAATGCAAGCCATAAAATAAAAGATAATTTTATTTACTTCAGACTTGACGCCAGTCTCAATTACATGGATAACAAAAATTCTCTGCTACAAAAATAGAACTCAGTTTATTTATTTGTTTATAAGTTGTCATCTCGCTAACCTTTTTATGTGATGGCAAGTGACATTTGACAACAAACAGATGCATGCATCGTCGCCGAAAGAAAAAGCCGTTATTAAATAAAAGGACAAGCAAAAAACCAAATTACGTTCTGTGACAGAACTTCTGTCTCAACCTTGCAAAAATCCCAATACTAAATAAAATATTCAAGCGTAATAAGCGTAATATTCATCGTATTCCCCTGAATCAATACAAGTTCTTGGAATCTGCAAACTTTATTTGATAAGTGAGTGTGCCGACAAACGCAGTTGATTATATAGTTGACTTTTTCTACTCTGTGCAGACAGATTATTCCTGTGAATGGCTCCAGAATAAAAAACTCAGCCAAGATTTTGCTCTGCCTTGCCAAACCGCTTCTAAGAATTCAATCTGCGAACATCCACCATATAATAATCTTCTTATTTTGCATAACTTCTAATCACTTCTGCTGCTGCATTGGGACTGGATCAACCTTTTCAGTAGAAAAATATAAAACCGGTGGTTCATCGCTTTGGGCTAAAACGTGTTTACTTTCGTCATTTACGCAAATTCTTAGCTAGTTATTAGAGTTTGGCTGCTTCTGGACTAAATTCCAGTGAGTCATGTTATGTCACTCTACATCTCTCCATATTATATAGCCATAAAATCTATTACGTGTTAAACACCATCAAACAGTTCCTAATCAATTTTGAATTAATTCAGAATTTGAAGAAGAAAAAAAATTGCATGATAAATTCTAGTGCCAACTTGCCAAACAGACTCATTCTAAAATCGGAATTCTTTGACAGAGCAACTTACAACTTTTCACTGTTGGATAAAAGTGCCAAGAAACGTACAATTAAGTGAATACTAATTCCTCTTTCGTGTGTAGCTGTCAGAATTTGTAAATTTTTATAACATGGCAGACATAAATAGATTAGTAGTACGTAAAAAGTCAAATTGTAAAATGGCAGTGGCAGCCATAAGTTTTGTGATAGTTTTAGTATTTGCAAATTTTGCAGAAAGTAGAGTAATTTCAGAAAGGAGTTTAATGCTATCTGAAATTTTGGAAGATAGTTTTCCGCAATTGGATAATGGGAAACAAGAATATAATAAACTGGATTATGATTATGTTGGGAGTTCAGCGCCAATGCCTGCTTTAAGACGACGTAGATGGGCTTTTCCGGTACAGATAAAGATAGAATCAGTAAATTTATGAATTCGTTATGATAAATTAAACAAATCTTTCCAAATTTATTTTAAAGGTCGAAATCCAAAATTCTCGATGTCCACCAGGTCACAAAATGCACAGTAGTGGATTGCGTTGTGTGCCAATTGAGGACGAAGGGGATGACTACTAAATGCATTTTTTCACGTTGCTTCAAAACTGAAAAAAAACATATTTCTACTCAATCAACAAGACTGATATTTTGCCAGTAGTGGTATAATAGTCGTCGTGCTTCTGCTCATATTCAAAGCTGTGCCATTTCTTTTTATTTGTTATATGTATAATGTAACTGCGCAACAACAAGTGAAAACCAACAAATGAATTTGGATGGACGATAGGTATATTAGGAGAGCGTGTAAAAATATTTATGCAATGCCAAAGATACCAAATTGTATTAATTAGTGTAAGTAAAATGTATAATAATGTATAATTTTATGTAGATAGTTGTAAGTTTTTAAATAATGATGATAATTACTAATTTATTTTACTGTTTTTGTACTATTATGTAGTTATATAGATTCCTGGATCCTATAAAGCAGCGAGTTTATTGTAACTGTAGCAATTATCAAATTAGAATGATGTCCAAGTAAATATTTTGTTGTGGAAGGGTTTTTAATTGTTTATTATGCAATAAATAAACATTTAAAAACTGAAATCTGTACGACTGAAAATTATTGTTATATAGAAACTACAAAGCACAACAATAAGCTATAACCTTTGACAATCTGCTATAAGCATTAATTCACAAAACAGCAGTTTCACCGAAACTAGCGTTGATCTTACTCAAATTTTGATATGCATATTAGATTTTCATTAATCTTTTATATTGTTTCAAAAATGTTAGGGCAAAAATAATATTTGAAATGTGCTAAATATACAATAAAATATTCTTTATCCAGACAAAATCGAAATCCCGTAAACCAATGAAATTTAAATCTACGATATGCATTTTTACTGACAAATATGTCATCCAGCCATCATTCTTGACAAATAACCAAAGAATAGTGTATCCGAACAATTCAGCAATACCCCATAGAAAATTACTTTTGGACATGTATTAGCATTGCATTTTGTCTCAACCTTGTAAAAATCTCAATATCAAATAAATTCATTCATCTATATTCAGCGTATTCCTCTGAATCAATACACGTTCTTGGAATCTGCGTGCTTCGTTCGTATAGGGAGTGTGTCGACCAGTGCCGACAAAAGCTTTAATCTTCTGTTGAATTCTGGTTAATAAGCAGTGCTTATATACCTACCTACCTTATTCGGTCGCCAAAAAGCTGTTAGTGACGGCTAACCGTTACAAAATAATCTTATTGTTTCTTGTAGAAGACATTTGTTGCGCTCTACCAACCATTTCAGTACACACGATAAAATCTAGTGTTGATTCGTATTGGGCCAAAAGGTGTTTACATTCGTCAGTCAAACTTATTCCTTGCATAACCAACTGACAAATTTTCGCTAGCAAAAAAACGTAATATTATCCAAAATTCCCTATGTCCACTTGGCCATATAATGTACAGTGGTGGATTGCGCTAGGGAGAAACTTGAGTTTTTGTATTAGATATTTGTTTCAAGCGATTTTGATTGCGATATATTCAAGCACTTTTACGCTTATTTAGCAGCTAGCATTTTAATGGTTTGTCAAAGACTCGTGTTAATGCATATTAACATATATATAAATATATCTTTGGCATATTTATTAGTGAATAATTAACCTACCTAATTTTATGTACATAATACTTATACCAATCTAATTTCGGGCGGATGAATCCTTCAATAAAGAACAAACAACAGTTTCACATAAAGTACCTGCACCATAATCGTAGGAGTAATATAAAAAATAGGAATTTCCACCCGATAGGCTATAATACAATAAGCAGGTTTGGTATGGCTGTGTTTTAATCGGATGATCAAATTTAATAAAATCTTTAGTGATGTCTTCGCCAGTTAAGTCCCATGAAAACTGACGCGTTTCGTGTGAATCTCTTCCAGACGTCTAATAATCTTTAAAATAGGTAGGCATAAGTTACCAAAACTAATAATTTCAAATGAAATAAAAATGTATTACTTACAGCCGGTGAAAGCAGAACTATATGCGGACGACAAAAGGTTAGCTTGAGCACTACTGGTAACCGATGCCAGATTCATTCCTAAAGTTGTACAGAATTCTTGAGCTTCTATCCAGTTCTGAAATAAAACTTTATTAACAATACTGAGATACTCAAATATAAAAAACATGACTTCTCTCAAAATATGAGACTCATACCCTTTTAGTGTTGTCAGCAAAATATGATTTTCCGTCCACAGTGCCCAGTATCGTCATAGTAGTTGCAGTCACGTCTAATAAATATTGCCATTTTTGTATTTTTCTAAATTTTATATTACGTAAGAAAATGTTACAATTTCTTACTAGTATTCACTACGCCTCCGAAAACTGAACGCTCGCAAACCGCCAACCCCAATAGAATAACTGTAAAAAACTTCATTTTGAAGGATTTTTTTGTCAAGATGTTTTATGCAAAATCAGTGCACAAGCTCCAACTGAATGTATATCAAACTTTACAGCGTATTTATACTGGAAGATTGCAATTTCAACATCTAAAATGTCACATTTAATAATTTAATTGATGACTTAAGATTTAAATATGCGGTTGACATAAAAGATGACTGATTGACATATTTATTTGATGTGAACAAGTTTGTTGATGTTTAAAAGTAATTACTAATTACGGAATCACCAATTATCTTCCAATCAATCACACCTATTGTTTTATTCATCCGTTCATTAAGTTTGATTGACGATGCGGTAAATCCAAACAAATCAGTTTTATCAAGTCAATATTATGTTGTTTTGTCAAGCTTGTGCTATTTCCAGGTAAAATATTTTGATAAAACTCGTGATTTGTATTACAGCGTAATTCCCCCATATATTATTCAACGCTTACGCATTTGCATTTCAAATATCAATCATTTTTCTTGTCGTCAGGTATCAGTGAGCATAAGAGTTTAAGAGGTTAGCCGGTCAAATGGTTGCTCTTTCCTTTCAGATCTTAATTGTAACAATAGGAAGCATAATAAATCACGATAGTAACTTAGATGACATAATTTCTAAAGTAAATACGGTTCCACATATCACTATGCATTTTCCAGTTAGTATCCAAATCACAATTAAATCGTCAACACTAGCTCTTGAAAACGTATTTACATCAAACATCAATCCACGATATACTTTGTGATTTGTCAGATTCTTCTGTCCGAGAGTTGCTCTTTGAACTAACTCATCTCTAGCTAATTTGCTTGCCACAGTAAAAATGTTTATACCATTTCCGGTATAATTATGCCACCCTTGAAGAGCATCTCGGTGTTTTAACGTAAGCTGAACTAGTTCCATGTAAAACAATATTCCAGATTCAATTAATGAAGCCAGTGAATCTAAGTAGATTTCCGTAAAATATGAATTCCTAGACCAGTAGGTAAAACGAACGATAGAATACGGCAAGTGCTGATCATTTTCATAAACCCAAGCATCCTCTTGAAGAGTAAGTACTGCAACGGAGGACATATCTGAACAAGCTGTTGTGTACACTGCCACAGCAAAATTTTCATTTTTTCTTAGCACGTCTTGTTCCAATTTTCTATCTGCATTAACGATACCTTTAGTGAGTGTTAAATCTTGATTCCAATTTTGATTAACCATTTCATTCATTCGGTATCGTTTCTTATCAGTATTAATCAAAATATTTATCCACGCGTCTAACTGATCAAACAACCCTTGTTGAATTAAATAATCCTCCATGTATTTCATTTGCATTCGCTTAGTCGAACAGAACGGCATTAGAAGTTTATAATTTAGTCGACGTTCGATCAAATCCTCATATGAGTTGGGGAGGTCGTGAGGTTGGGGAACCGACACCATGTCTGAGTACATAGAATTGGTATAAAAGTTTCTAAACAGAAGCCCGTAAAATAGCCAATTGATTACTATTATTTGTTCCTTATATTTTATAGCACTATTATGAAAATCTGTTCCTTGCTCCAATATAGTTGCGTAGAGCCAAAATATTATGTACCCAAAACTTTTACGATTAAATACGGAGAAGTATAACGCAATAAAAACTGCACACGTTGTAAATAAAATGCACAACCATACTGATGTCGAAAATGGACTTAGCAGAGATGATATACGTGCCAGGTCAGAACGTCTGAGATTAACTTTTCGAACAATATCAAAATACCGAAAACTTGCATACTTTGTATTAAATCCAAATGGAGTATAAAAGTTTCTTGCAATATTCATTGCTGTAAATTCCGTTACCGTAGGTACATTCTCGTCTTCAAGGTTACTGAAGTTAAAATGGGTAAATATGGTGTATTTAACCAAATCGTTCAAGTCACTTTGAGAGTTATACAAAAATAACGGCATGGTATTTCTGAATTGTCTATTAGCTTTTTGAATTTTGTTCCAAACAGCATTAAAATTGAGTAGGTTGCTTTGATACAAAATACGAACAAATGATATTGTAACCAAATAGTAACTGTAGACACGAATATCGTTCCATGCTTCGTTATCACTAATGGACTTTTTACTAGTTGACATTGAACCTATGTAAACTTCTTGAGCTTCTAAAGACACAAAAACTATTTTTGAAGCAAAATTTGCTGGCACAAGCATAGCCTTTTTATCTCCGGATTTTAAATCTGCGGTAATAAAAATGTAATCTTGAGTTGAGCTGATTGTATGCCTCTTTACAAGTCCATTAGCCAACGCTCCTGTGTGTACCCATAAATAATCTGTATGAAATAAACTAATGACTTTGTCATTTGTTAAAGTTGAGCTTGGCAAGGTCACTTTACAAACTTGAAGATGTTTCTGTACCAACATTGCCGAAGTGTATACCTGATAGAAAATCAAATGTTCATTGTCTTTTAGCTCACGTAAGTATGCTAAAGAATAGTTATTATTAATAAAAAATATATTTGTGTGAACGCTGACGCAGTTTTGATAAATTATACATTTGTTTAGAAATTTGTAGTATAGAGTAAACACGTTTCCAGGTTTTGATTTGTATTGCCAAGGATAAGAAAACTGAACTGTGCATGGTTGAAACATATCAAACAATTTCCAAAGATTACTGCTTTGTGTATGGGTGTAATCAGATTGGCAAGTTGGCAACTTAAAATTAAATATAAACAGGTAAATATGCAAATAAATTGGAAACGATTTGTGAACTGGTCTTATTAGCATTGCTAACGTGGTTTGTAAATTTGGACTCGTTTGAATGTATGAAGTTTTAAAGCACTTGTGGTTACCTAATGTTGTAAGTTATGATAAATTCCGATATTGTAAAAATGGGTTATCCTGAACTGAATAATGTCTTTGTCTGAGTAAGTGAACACACATGCCAATCCACTGAATGTAATGTTTTTGATCATCTGTAAAATGTCAGGTATATCTGAGCTATTGAATAAACTCATTAAAGCAAAGTTGCTCAAGCTCAAGTTGACAATGCAAAGTAGTAGTTATATGGGGCTTAAGCATTCAATGATATTTAAAACACAAGACACGTTGACGGCTTTGAAAACATAGATGTAGTAAACCATTGGTTTACGTGTATTATAATGATCAGTCTATTACTGTACCTGTCAATAGAAGCACTTGTTTAACAGTTTATAACAACCTTCTTCAAGTTATGTTTAGAACAGCTTTCCGATGTAGCATAATAGCAAGAAAAGCGTAGCAAAGTAAATAAAATATCAGCAACCCTACCGTTGTCATTCAAATTTAAAGAGGCTTTAAACTAAATGGTTTCGAGATTCCGACATGACATGACATGACAAAACAGCGGTTTTTATGTAAGCACCATTATTTATTTTTTTATCATGTCTCTAAGACCCTTTAAGACCCTTTTAGAAATGCCATGAACATTGCATATAAAATGTTGACAAGTTTATTTTGTCATGTCATGGGGTTTTCCTCGTCGTAATCCATAAATGTTAAGCAACTTTATAATGCATGACAAAAAACAATATGTAAACAAACGACACTTTATTGACTTCCAAATTTGATAAATCAATATTTAGCACTGTTTTAAGAAAATATTGTAATATGTGTGCCTAGCTAAACTCGGTTTGTTATAAAGTTTCAAGGTTCATTTATGCTTATTAAACTGAATCAGTTTCAAGAAATATTCCAAGCACACTGCGTGTTTAATACTGAAAAGGTTAGTAACGGTTATTTTTATTATTATAGTTTGCTGTTGACGTTTTAAACGTTTTATATTATGATTGTCTTTGCAGTTTATCTTTATCCAGCAATAGAACTAGTACACGTCATATGACAAAAACTATTCGTAAGCTTATTTAGTATTTTAGATAGGTACCTTACGCAGAAATTTGTTATGCAAAACTCAAGGGGCTTGGCAGATCTCGTGTTACACAAAATGGTTTAAATGGTCAATCAACAAATTATAAAACTCATAAATACGTCACTCATAATATTCCTTGATGCAATTCCGCAGTAGGAGTGCACGCTTATGTCGATGATTTGATTTATTATGGCTAAGCTTGATTGGCAATTGACTCTTTTTCTCCATTCAATGTAACAATGTGTTGCAAAAGCATGCATACTACTTCGTACAAAATGCATACAAACTAAAAAATATAATATATTATAGGTGATAGGGATGTTGGCTTCGTTCATAAGTTGTAAATATGTTATATGAATCTTAAAATTTATTCTGGCTAGTGCGAAACAACAAGGATTTCATACTAATTGCTGAAGAGAACCGCTTAATTAATATATCATTTACTAGCCCAGCATCTATAGGTTCTAACATTTGCTGTCGAAATGGAAAGACCCTTTAAACGCATTCCTATTGGCTAATGTGTTTTAAGAGGGGCATTCATAGATTCAAAACTTTCAAACGTTTTTAGAATGGTCCTTTCCATTTGGCTGCAACTGCTACAACTTAAATTGCCTGGGCTAATACTATATTGTAACGGAATATCCCTTGCTGAACTCTTAGGTGATTGCATTTATGCAAAATAAATAAGAGGCTTGTTTTTAACAAATCATGATTATGCAAGCACACGTTTCTGCGTAAATATCAATTGATTTATTTGCTACGTAGTACTCAAGCCAATCAACTTATTATGCTTCGCAGATTCAAATATTGGCAATGCACTCCGTAAAACCTTGATTTTCTTTCTGCGTCTCTGTCAGAAAACATCATTTAGTTGAATATAGTTTTCATGCTAAAAACACGTTTTAGCAATTTTCACACAGTTTTAGCCATCCAATATAATCTACATGAAAACTTAAATTTTACAGAAAACAAATATAATTATGTTTTATATAGTAGTCAAGTCAGTTTTCATATTTTTGATTCTTCACACAATTCTGGCGACATAACAGGTTAGCAACACAACTCTAAAAAATAGTGAAAACACAAAGCTAACATTAGATGAATACATTGATGGAGAGTATTCTCCTGAGGAGTTTGAGGGAGGATGGTTGGAAGGATCAGGTAAAACAGTCCAAACCACTTACAATTAGTAATATTGAAACCAGTTTAAGTTTGAAACTGAAATTAAGCATGTACAATACTTTGAACAAAATAGATCATCTCATCAAATGGACAACAGATAGTGAAGTCATTTTCTTTGATGTGGAAACTGGAGAAAGTGAAACGATTTTAGAATTTAGTGAAGTTACGGATCATTGGGTAACGTGTCAATAAACGTTTTTACATTAAATTCATATTTAGTTCCAGAATAAGTGCAAAACATTTTTGCATTCAGTAGACCATGACTGTGGATGATGTTGTATTTTCAAGCGACAGGAAATATGCTTTTATCAAAGATGCAGCCCCAAAAGTGAGTTTTTACACGTTTTCCGAAGAATATATGTAAGGTTTTACAACAATATAATTTTATGGGTTTATTTGAAGTGGAAACTTAAGAAAACACCTTGCACTTATTATCTAATATTCGATATGGAAACAAGGTATCCAAAAGTGAAACTTGTATTTCGTACCACTTCATAAAATTTGCAAGGAAACTTGATATATTTTGCAATGTAACAACCACGTAGAGAAAGCACAGAACTGGGAAATATCGTAGAAGTCAATAACACTGAAACACTAGAATGTATTCAAGCTGTGACGTGGACTCCAACTGGAAGCGGGATTGTATACGTTGCCTACAACAACATTTACTATATACCCGACGTTCACGAAAGCACAATTATTCATCAGATTACACATGACGGCAGTGAAGAATTGGGAATTTATTATGGTGTTACCTGCCGGCATGCACCCGAGCACAAAGTTTTATGGATTTCACCAAACAGTACACATCTTCTATTTTTTAAGTATGACTGTTCGAGTATACCAGAAATACAAGTGCCTTATTATGGAGATCCGGATAGTGAGCCGATCTATCCGAAGTACAAAAAAATTTGGTTTCCAAAGGTATGCACCGAAAGAATTTGTGAATGCTAAAATGTTTTTTAAAATAGTGGATTTTTAAAAAATTTCTGTACTTCTACTTTGTATTAGGCAGGGTATAATATTTGGAAACAGGATCTTTACCTTGTAAACCTAAAAGATAAAAAGTTTGAGCCAGAAAAGGTCAAATTTGCAACTGGTCGTAAATCTCGTAAAAGGTATGCAAGCACTAATATCAAGTTGATTGTCCTTCATTCATTTACAAATCATTATTTTTAGCAGCGACATTTACGCAATTGGTACTCCAGACTGGATTAAAAACAAGTTTTATGTGCCCACATTCAGCCGACAACTGAAAACCGTGAGATTGCACCTATGTCGCATAAAATCTTTTACGTGTAAAGAGGTAAAGACACTTTTTTAAACAAAAACACTCAGACACTTCTTTAAAAGTTATAAGAACATAAATATTTTCATCTCATACAATATGTTAGGTGCATACGTACACACCATCCCATGGCTGGATGCACGATTTGATAATATCCATGTCTGATGATGCCACCCGATTTATTTTCAATCATCCGGTAAAACTGGAAAATGACACGGTTTCCTACATGCACATAGTAATGGTCAATATCAAATATGGTTCCAAAAAAGTACTGACAAGTGGAAAGTTGTCAGTTATTAAAATCTTCGAGTGGGATTTCGACAATGATATGATGTAAATTTACGTAATCGCTTTTTAATACATTTTACCATCTTTTGTAATAGTCTTTTACTTTAGGTTATGTTATTTTCATTTAAGCTACTTCTCTGGGACATTTTGGAATGGAATTTTTGCAGATCCAAGTGAATCCCACATATACTCTGTTTCTTCAGCAGAGAACAAAAACAGTTTACACTGCATTACATGTGGTTTGACAAACAGTGTTGGGAAATTATGTCGTGCAAATTCAGCTCAATTTTCAAAAAATTTTCAATACTTTCTTCATAGCTGTGAGGGACCGGATGTTCCAGAAGTTACAACTCGACACACTAAGGTTACCGAGTCTGAATACACGGTTCAATTGCAAACAATAATGATATTATATACACTTTGTCACTACACAGACGAGAGAAGTGGTTGAGCACCCGGGTCCCACGTTTATAAACAATTTGGAGCTTAGAACTCTATTGGAGAAAAGGCAAATTCCAGTGACAGAAGAATACTTGATCCCACTGGACAACGGGTTTGTAGCCAGAGCTCTTCTGTATATTCCCAAAAACTTTGATGCAAATAAAAAGTATCCTTTACTGGTCAAAGTATACGCTGGACCGGGTTCACAAAGCATTTCTCAAGAGTATCAAAATTCTTGGGCTCAAACGTTGGTAAGCGATAAAGAAGTAATTGTAGCTTTTATTGATGGACGGGGCTCAAGTGGGCAATCAACGGATGTCATGTTTGCTGTTTATCGAAGATTTGGCACTATTGAAGTACAAGATCAAATAAGCGCAACAAAGTAAGCGAAACACATAAGATATGGACACTCTTTATTTGGTTTGGAATTAAAAACGGAATTTTATAGACGCCTGATTAAAAATGAGCCTTTAATACATCCCAACAAAACGTGTATTTATGGAAGCAGCTATGGCGGTTATGCAGCGGCCAAGGTTTGTATTTTTTTTTTTACAAATATTCGGTTTTTATTTGAAACTGTAAAATTGCTTTTTGTTTTTAAAAGGTTTTGGAAACAGATACGGAAAACATTTTTAAATGCGGGATTTCCGACGCACCCGTTACAAATTGGAGACATTGCCGTATGCATACCAAATTACAGAAAGGTTTTATATGAATATTTTTTCGATATTTCTGTTAATTTTGTAGTTGCCTTTTACATGGGCCTACCCACTGAAGAAGATAACCTTAAAGGGTACAATGAAGCTGATCTAACAACCACAGAGCATGTCCAAAATCTAAGAAATAAGGAATTTCTGTTGGTTCATGGCACTGCGGATGACACGGTGCTCTATCAAAACTCGATGCTGTTGGCTCGTGCTTTGCAGATAAATGGGATTCTGTTTCAGCAATTGGTACATATATAACATATCTGATTATCTTTTTAAATGTGTACAAGATTTTTTATCAAGTGACATAGTTTTAATTTTGAGTTGTATGTTGCTCTAGACTTACCCAGATGAAGGGCATGGATTTGAATCATGGGAAATTTCAAAGCATTTGTATCGTTCGTTTGAAAAATTTTTGTTTATGACCTATAACCAACGTGAATCGATGGAATGGCTTAATAAGATTGGAACAAAGTTGGAAGCATTGATTGAAACTAAATAAAATAGATTCACTGACAAAAATAATCAAATGTAAACAAACGACATTTTAATGCTTCTCAAAATATCAAAACTGGTAAATAAATATATAACTATTTTAAATTTAGAGCTAAACTAGTTAAACTCAGTTATGTTGTTATAAAGTTTCAAGGTTATCTACTTGTTTAGTTGAATCAGTTCCAAAAATTATTCCAAAGCACACTGTGTAAATTTATAAATATATGCTTGTAAATTGCGAAAATACAATGCCGTATGTTATTCATATAGGTTACGTGCGATGAACATTATTCTTAGATCAGCTAAACTAAAAATTAAAGCATGACTTAAATGATAATGCTGCAAATTTTAAAGTTATTCTCATTATTACGTTCTGAATGTTTTCACTTATGATCGTAAATTTTGCATTTAATCTTTATCCAACAATTTTGCTAGTCTAAGTCGTACATTATGACAAAATATATTCGTAAGCTTATTTAGTATTTTAGGTACGCAGAAATTTGTTGCGCAAGACTCAACGGGCTGGGCCGGTTTCGTGGTAGGCCAAATTGTTTAAATGGTCAATCAACAAATTATAAAACTCATACAAATGTCAATCCTAATATTCCCTGATGCAATTCCGGAATAGGAGTGCACGCTTTTGTCGGTGATTTGATTTGTCATGGCCAAGCTTGATTGGCAATTGACTCTTTTTCTCCATTCAATGTTACAACGTGTTGCAAATGCGTGCGTAATACAAATATACAAAATGCATATATAATATGAGTTATTATGGGGATGTTGGCTTTCTTCATAAGTATGTTATATGAATTTTGAAGTATATTCTGGCTAGTGCAAAACACTAACGATTTCATAGTAATTGCTGAAGAATACCACTTAATTAATATATCCTTTGCTCTATGTATTAGCACTTGTTGAACTCTTCTTGGGTGACTGCATTTTGCAAAATAAACCAAGAGACGTATTTTTAACGACCCATGGCCATGCGAGCATAGTTTTCTGCGTAAATGTCTGTTTGTTTATTTATTACGTGGTACTCAAGCAAATCAACTTATGCTTATTATGCTTCGCAGACGCAAAAATTTGGCTATGCACTCCGTAAATCCCTGATTTTCTTCCTGAGGTTCATTAAGGAAGCATCATTTAATTGAATATATGCCAAATAAATGCTATTTACCATTTAACATATTTTAGAAATATTATTAAAGTCTTAGCCCTACAAACTAATAAACCTAAAAGCTAAAATTTTACGGATAATTTACATAATCATGTTTTCTTTCGTAATCCAGTCATTTTTCACTTTTTTGATTCTTCACACAACTCAAGCTACAGAACAGGTCGTCAATACAACTCTTGAAAATAGCGAAAACACAACGCTGACATTAGATGAATACTTTGATGGGATGTATTCTCCTGAGGAGTTTGAGGGTGGCTGGGTGGAAGGATCAGGTAAAAGCGTATATACGAGATAATATTAAAAACATTTCAGGTTTAAAATTATGTTTTCACGAAACTTATAAAAATAGATCATCTCATCAAATGGACAACAGACATTGAAATCATTTTCTTTGATGTGGAAACTGGAGAAAATGAAACGATTTTAGAGTTTAGTGAAGTTACGGATCATTGGGTAAAGTTTCCGTTTTTACATTTTTACTCGTTTTAAATTAACTTCCACTTCCACAATAATGACCACTTGGATAATTTTGTATTCCGTAGAGCATGACTGTGGAAGATGTTATATTTTCAAGCGACCGGAAATACGCTCTACTCAAAGCGGCAACACCAGATGTGAGTTTTTACAAATTTTAACAATAATAAGTGTAGGCTTCTAATGTTTTTCTTGATTTATTAGGAGTGGAAACTGAAAAATACTCCTTGCACATCTTATGTGATATTTGACATGGAAACAAGGTTAGCAATTTGTAGCAAAATCTACTTACCAATATTTCAAGAAATATTTTAAAACAAGTTTACTGATTTTGTGTTTTACTAATCCCGTAGAGAAAGCAGAGAACTGGGAGAAATAGTAGAAATTAATAACACTGAACAACTAGACTGTATTCAAACTGTGACATGGACTCCAACTGGGAATGGAATTGTTTACGTGGCCCACAACAACATTTACTATATACCCGACGTTCACAACAGCACAATTATTTATCAGATTACTCATGACGGTAGTGAAGATTTGGGAATTTACAATGGAATTACTGCCTGGCATGCAAGATCCGGCGACAAAGATTCCAATGAGGATCTCATTGCTTTATGGATCTCACCAAATAGTACCCACATAGCATTTTCTAAGTATGACGATTCAAACATACCAGAAATACAAGTGCCTTATTATGGAGATCCGGATAGTGAGCCAATCTATACGACTTACAGAAAATTTCGGTATCCTAAGGTACGCACGCTTGCCTAAGTAATTTGTAAGTGAACGTTTGTCATTACGAATAGTGCAAGTTTTTCCAAAAATTTTGTACTTTAACTAGGCAGGGTACAATATTTCGAAACATGAAGTATACCTTGTAAATCTTGAAGACAGTAAACTGGAGCCAAAAAAGCTGAAATTTGCAAGTGATCATAAAAGGTATTCAAGCACTAATATTAAGTTGGTTATCGTCCATTCATTCACAAATTATTAATTTTGACAGTGACATTTACTTAATTGGTACTGCTTACTGGATTACCAAAAGCAAGCTTTTGGTGCCTACATTCAACCGACATCAAACAATTGTGAGATGGCACATATGCCGAGTAAAATCTTCCACGTGTAAAGAGGTAAAATAAATGTACTTTTTTAAACGGCTTGGGTTATAATAGCTAATTGCATCTTATAAAACCTGCTAGGTGTATACATACGCACAATCTCAAGGCTGGCTACACGAAATGACAGCAGCCGTGTCTGATGATGGCACTCGATTTATTTCCAATCGTCCGGTGAAATTGGAAAATGACACGGTTTCTTACATGCACATAGTCATGATCAATATCAATGGTTCCGAAAAAGTAGTGACAAGTGGAAAGTTGTCGGTTATTGAAATGTTGGCTTGGGATGTTGAAAATGATACGATGTAAATTTTTACATAAGTCGTTTTATATGTTTAATACCAACGGTTTTTAAATAGTAATTTAATTTAGATTGTGACATCATATTTATTTTAGCTACTTCTCTGGAACATTTTGGAATGGTGTTGCTGCAGATCCAAGCGAATCCCACATATACTCGGTTTCCGCAGAGAACAAATACAGTTTACACTGCATTACATGCGGTTTAGCAAACAGTGCTGGAAAATTATGTCGTGCAAATTCCGCTCTATTTTCAGAAGATTTTCAATACTTTATTCATAGCTGTGACGGACCGGATGTTCCAGAAGTTACTACAAGATATACAAATGTTAGCTAATGCAAATACGGAATTTACAGCTATCATTGCAGCTATTAATGATATTGAGTTTTATGAATGTTTTCATTACATAGACTGGTGGAGTGGTTGAGTATCCTGGCCCCACATCCATAAACAATTCCGAGCTTAGAGCTGTACTTGAGAAAAAGCAAATTCCAGTTACAAAAGGATACTTAATTCCACTTGACAATGGGTTTGTAGCCAGGGCTCGTCTGTATATTCCGAAAAACTTTGAAAAAAATAAAAAGTATCCTCTACTGGTTAACGTATATGCTGGACCGGGTTCACAAAGCATTTCTCAAGAGTACCATAATTCTTGGGATCAAACGTTGGTAAGCGATAAAGAGGTAATTGTAGCTTTTATTGACGGACGAGGCTCAGGTAGACAGTCAACGGATGTCATGTTTGCTGTTCATCGACGACTTGGCACTATTGAGGTGCAAGATCAAATTAGTGCAACAAAGTAAGCGTGGGACACATAAAATATAGACACACTTTATTTGGATTTGAATTTAAAATGGAATTTTATAGATGGCTGATTGAAAATGAGCCTTTAGTACATCCGAACAAAACCTGTATTTGGGGAGGAAGTTATGGCGGATATGTAGCGGCTAAGGTTTGTAATTTTTTATGCCAATTCGTTTAAAATGTCACAGTTCTTAATTGACTTGATTATTTTATAAAGGTTTTGGAGACAGATACGGAAAACATTTTCAAATGTGGGATATCGGTAGCACCAGTTACAAATTGGAGACATTACGGTAGGCATTCAGAATTAAAACAATATTGTATCAAAGAAATTTCAAAATGCCTATGATTTTTTAGATGCCGTGTACACCGAAAGCTACATGGGTCTACCAACTGAAGAAGACAACCTTAAAGGGTACAATGACGCTGATCTAACAACCACAGAGCACGTGCAAAATCTAAGAGATAAGGAATTTCTTTTGGTTCATGGCACAGCGGATGACACGGTGCTCTTCCAAAACTCTATGTTATTGGCTCGTGCTTTGCAAAAAAATGGGATCTTCTTCCAGCAATTGGTAAATTTATATGAATACTTGAATATTTGCACAAGATTTTTTGGCAAACACAATTGATTTTAATTTTGAGGTATAATATGTTGCTCTAGACTTACCCTGATGAAGGTCATGCAATGGAAACACGAGAAATTTCAAAGCATATGCACCATTCCCTTGAAAAGTTTTTGCTTATGACTTACATTCAACTTGAATTGATGGAACGGGTTAAAAGGGTTGGGGAGAAAGTTGGAAGCATTGATTGAGATTAGTATTGTTAAAACTCTTAGCCAAATAAACCATAATATTCATTTCATTGAAATGCTTTCAGTATAATTTATTTTTTACGGTATGGATGCAGAATATTAGGTTTACTTATGTTGTATATAAAGTTTTTCTAATAAGTGTTTAAACAAGTTGCTATTATTATGGTTAGTAAGGAACAAAGAGAATTTTTGCTGAGGAACAGAAAACTACAAAACAAGCAAGCACAGCAATCTGAGAAACAACGGGTGGGAATGAGTTGGCGAAGCAAAGAGTTGGAAGGTGAATTCGAGGTTGGTGACATTTGATATTCTATTTCCGGCAAAGTAAGCATCAGTACGCGTTGCTGAAAGGGTAGGACCTTGCAAAAAACGTTTGAATTTTTTTGTAACTCTTGACTTGAGAAGTATCGTAGTAGCAGAGCGGTTTCTTGAATACAAGCAACGTTTTCGCTGTAATAGTATTGTTGTATTATTGTATGTTAGCATCTACAAAATATCTATTATGTAGGTATCATGTAAAACTTCTAACAACGAGTACCTGTAATCAGATCAATTTTAGTTTATTTTTAAAAACTAATAAATATTTGTTGCAGTAAAATACACGTTGAAATGCTAAGTAGGAATTTACGGAATGTTATATCGGTCGCACATAAACACAAGCCAATCTATACAGATTATCAAAAGTTCAAGTTATTTTATTCATTCAAACCATTTCTAACAAATATAACACATTATCATGAAAAAATTCACTTATTAAGAAAGTCCAGAGGTTTCCTTTTCTGAATCCTATTATTCTATTGTAATCTTATATTCAACTTTCAATTAATATAAATGCGAACCTCTGGAGGTATTTCTCACTGATGCCGGGTTTGTTGACATCCCAACCTTGTCTTATCGTATCAGCAAACTCTATTATATGAAACCCAATCAATGAACTTTTTTTCATGCGGACACATAACATGCAAGATATTATCAATCTGTCAATCACATTTCTTGCATACTACGTTGGAAATCATGAAATGAACATAACATTTTGATTTGATTGGTTTATTGGTATAAAGTTCAAGTTCATGCAAATAATCGTGAACCAACGGAGTTCACAAAAGCACAAAAGTAGTGTCGATATACTGCATTTCCGGTTTCGATTTTGGCTTTCATACCACCAAGAAAACAGTTCGTTAAACTATGATTATTATTATAGTATAATAAATATTTGCATTTATAACTACAACTAATTATTTATTTGCAAACACTAAATATTTGCAAAGTCACGAGAGTCAGTAACATGAAACATGGTTTGCTTCTTCACTCCAAACAAAACAGTAAAATCCAGTACTACTACGTATCACCGAATGCTACTAGTATAAAAAGCCCGAAATGTTCTACTCGGATATCATGCCGAATCATCAACCAGGCAAGAATATCACTAATCACTACTGAAAATTCCCATTTATATTCATCTCTGTGAAAAACTCGACTATTTAACGTATTTTCTAAATGGATAAAATGCCCAACCAGCCGTTTACGGTTTGTGTGGAGGGAAACATTGGAAGTGGGAAAACAACGTTTTTGCAACACTTCCAGAAGTTTCCTTCTGTGGGCGTGTACGACGAGCCCATTTCCAAATGGCGAGACTGCCAAGGGTATAACTTGTTGGATCTGATGTATAAGGACCCTAGGAAATGGAGCTTGTGTTTCCAGTCCTATGTCCAGCTTACCATGCTGAACTTACATACCAAGCCAGTTGTGCAACCAATAAAAATGATGGAGCGATCTATTTACAGTGCCAGATATTGTTTTGTGCAAAACTTGCGAGATGAAGGCCTTATAGATGATCCCGAGTATGCTGTGTTGTCTGAGTGGTTCGACTTCTCACTGGAACACTTACCTGTCAAAGTTGATCTCTTTATTTACCTAAGGACTGACCCCGAAATAGTGTATGAACGCATTGGACAACGAGGAAGATCTGAGGAGAATTCTATCAAGTTGGAATATCTCAATAGCGTTCACAACCATCATGAAAACTGGCTTATCCACAAAGCCAATTTGTTGTCTTGTCCAGTTTTCACCATTGACGCCAACGCGGCATTGGCCGATATGACTCTTAACTACCGACTTTGTGAGGAACGGATGTTTCAACAGACGGCAGTGGCCAACTGCTGACCAATTGTGCCAAAGATGTTTCAAGTCGACAAGACGTCGAGTAGCTATCAAAATGGCCAAAAAAAACAACTCCAGATTTTATTAATGATTTTATAAATTTATATAAATAAGACAAATAATTAAAAATAAATATTTTTACAAACTGTACAACACTTAAACTTTACACCGTTAAATATTCCGTTTCTGAATAAATACTGTAAAAGCAGCAATGGCCAATCCCACAATGACCAGTGCCAAAATGGTAATGCCCACATAAACCGTTGTATAGCAGCGTAGTTTGTTTATTTATTTCAATGTCTTCAACAAATTTCACGTGACATCATTATTCTGAAATCTACTGTACTAGTAAAGAAATCATGGGAAATTTGTAACAGATAATTATGGAAAGAGGATAAATACGCAGAAAATTTTTCGTAGAAGAACTGGTTTACACTTTGGGAACTAGTTTCCTGGAAATTGATTACAAATCGTGATTACAAGTTAAATCTGCAGTGAAAAGAGTTCGAAATAGTTTGAGTTGGGTTCATGTGCGTTAACTGATGGTTACTAATGAAAGTGCGTTGTGACTTGAAATAAATGTTCGGAGAAAATGACACTGCTCGAGGAAATGGTTACGGTTAAAAGAGAGTCAATTTATTATTACACAAGTCGGCAAATTTGTAGTGATTTTTATAGTTTTCTTCAATTAATTTAATGTCAATTATTATGCCTAATTATTTCTTCTCTCCGTGGACTTGCACCCGTACCTCACCTTGCTGAATGACAGACCGAGAGTGTGTATTGCTTACACGCATTACCTATTAGCTTTCTTGGGTAGAGTACATTCTATAGCTAAAACCTGTGACGAAGACGACACGACGACACTGACGTGTACCTGGACAAGAATCTCGTGCTTTAGAAAGGCATGGTTTTTACAGATTGGCTTTTAGGTACTAACAGAGGCCATTTTAAAGTAGTTAAAATATAGTACAAAAACAGTCTAAAAGATTGCAGCATACATTCTATGAACAAAGTATTGCTAACACATCAAAACCGTAAACTACATCATTCAATTCTTAACACTCCCCCCATTGCACCTTCGGTCAATACATAAGACTTGCTTCCATAAAACACAAGCAAATGCACATAATCAATCAAATTTCACATTCAGAAAATGATTCTAACATGAAATCTACAAAATTTTCTTTTATACTCATTTGATGAGTTTTTACAAGTTCAAAAATTGAAACTTCGTCTAATTTACAAAATTAAAAACGCTAACAGTCCTCTGGCACGCTCACTTTGAGAGTTTATTCTCTAGGAGCAATTTCAGGACTATGAACATTCTATGACACGCACACGTAGTAGACTTTATTCCACCGGTGCTTTTTCAGAATGTGTTCCCTATCAAGTCAATTGAAATTCTACAAGAAAAAGAAACAGATTGATTAGTGCACACACTTGATAATGACTAATACTCAATATCTTTTCTTAATAAAGGAATGAATTTAGTAATCACTCTCTCAAATGTACTCGTAGTTGTCTTGACAGTAACCCTTCTCACATTCCCCTCTTTCTCTGGATGAACCTCAAGGATCCTCCCCCTCTTCCAGTTGGCTGGAGCTGACTCTTCCACTAAAAGCACTAAATCCGCAACTTTCACGTTGTCCTGCTCCGACATCCATTTCGTACGCTGTTGTAGCGTATTTAGGTATTCGTTACTCCATCTCCTCCAGAAACGCTGGAATTGCTGTTGAATTCTGTGGAACTGGGACCACCTTTTCCGTGGTATCGCCTCCAAATCCACATCTGGGGCTGCTAGTAACGGAGCTCCGACTAGAAAATGGCCTGGTGTGACATGCTGAAGGTCTCCTGGATCTGCTGACATTGCAAATAGTGACCTTGAGTTTAGCACAGACTCCACCTGCACTAACAATGTTACAAATCTCCGGAACGCTGCCACGAACGCTTCTGTCGTTAAAGCTGATACTCCCTCTAAATACACAGCCTTTTTGGCCAAACACACAAACACAGACATGTAGCACTTGTAAAGTTTCGGTATTTTACCCACCACTTCATTCAGCGTAAATGGACCAACATAGTCCACTCCGGTGTGGGTAAATGGACGAGATGGCGTCACTCGTGGTGCTGGCAATGCACCCATCAGCTGTTCGGTCTTGGCACGATAACGACGGCACCGGATGCAGCTTCTGACGAAATGACGAACTCTGCCCCGACCTTGAACTCTCCAAAAGTCCCTCTGGATACTTGACCATGTTTGCTGGAAACCACTATGGAAGTTGAGATTATGAAAATAATCTATCCCCAACTTTGCAAAATGGCCTTCCTTTGGTAACACAATCTCATCTGGCAACCGAGCATTTTCTAGTCTTCCTGAGATCCTGATAATCTCAAAATTGTCGGTGAAGGGATGTAAACTCTTCAATTTACTGTGAATCCCCTCTGGTTTCCGCCTTTCCAACAGCTCGAATTCTTCCTGGTAATGAACGTGTTGTAACTTTCTCAGCCAAAACAACATGACATTGTGTTGCTCTGCTGCTGTTACTGGTCCTGTTGGAACTTTCTTCTTTACCTTGAATAAAAAGAAACGGAAGTACCAGGCTGTACACCGCTTCAATCTTTTTAAAGATGAAAACTTCACAATGCTCTTGTCATCCTCCTTCTCAATAGACAGCACTGCTACTACTAGCTGCCTTTCCTCCATATCCTCCTCAGATACAGCTTCCTGGAGGAATGCTGGTAACTCTGGCCTTGATAGCCAACTCGGACCCCTCCACCAGAGATCACAAGTTTTTAGTTTCTCCACCGTGCATCCCCATGATGCTAAATCCGCCGGATTTTCTGTCCCCGCTACATGCATCCACGAACTGGGTAAATCCTCCCGGTACTCCCCCCATCGTTCTTGAATTGATTTAGGGACGAGATCAACCAACTTCACTGTCAACTTCCACAACTCTTGCATGAGCAATTTTCCACGCAACGTGACACATGAGATTTGCCCCAGAGAATCGGAAACAGCTGCTAGTTCGGACAACAATGATTTATGTGTGCAATCCAGCTTGCCATCAGTCTTCATGGGTTTTTCTTTCGACTTTCCCAAAGTATGAAGCTTGTTCTTGTCAAAGGGAACTCCAACGTGAAATTGCCCTTCACTGGTTATCTTGTACTTGGCCTTGAAGTGGCTTTCACAAAACTTTTCTTCGTTTGTTGGGATCCGCATTTTTGGTGGCTCCTCTACCTCCCAAAACTTAGTCAGCTGATTTCCAACTTTTTCCAGAGTGATATGATGGGACGATATGTATCCCTTTTCTACGGTGGGGCACACTCCAGCTACTCCCCAACCAAAAATGGTTTCATGACCCACTGGTGCTCCTTTCGGCCCTCGATGGCGTCCTTTTAGCACCACATCGTCATAAACTTTAACTCCCAATAGAATATCAATATCGCCTGGCTCATACCACTTGTTATCCGCCAGCTCAAGTCCCTCAAGATGTTTCCAATGACTATCACGAGGCAACCTTGGTAACTTTCCGGTGATCTCAGGCATAAGAAGTAGCTCCACCTCTAAGTCCTTGTTGCTGTATCTGCTATACAGGGTACAAGAAACTTTCTCGGTGCAAGTTCCAGCCTTCTTATTCCAGACTCCCTTCACTCTCACTCGACTGGGAAGGCCTTTTAGTCCTAGCCGCTTCTTGCAGGGAATGGACATAAAATCTCCTTCTGATCCAGGGTCGATGAAGACTCGGCATGGTACCATTCTTCCATACTGGTCAGGTAAATTTGCTATTGCAGTCATCAGCAGTCCTCCGTCATCCGCCGCCACATGATTCCCTTGGATAGTCGGTACTATTTCCTTGGAAGTGGAAGGCCCTTGTTGAGTCTGCTGCTTTCTTTCTTGAAGTAAAGGATGGTGTTTCGAACCACACTTTTTGCACTTCCTGGGTGAAGTACAATCCTTTACCCTGTGGTCGGGTTTCAGGCAGTTGAAACATAGTCTCGCCTTCCTTACTAGCGCACTACGTTCACTCGGGCTGGAGCTGAGAAAATCCTCACACTCTTGGATTTGGTGTGACCCTTGGCAGACAGCACAGTTACCACACTCTGTCGTAGTGTGGTGAACCTTCACTTGCTTCTCCCATTGTCGACTCCCAACATCCTTGGAACTACTCACTCCGGCCGCCTGAAGACCACAAATGTGACTCTTGAGGAAATCTTTCAGCTCCTTGTAAGTGGGTAAAGCATTTCCTGTCAGTCGTTTTGCCCACTCCCTCCTTGTCACTGGATCTAGCTTCCCCCCAATGATAACCACGATGAGGTCATCCCATTGGTCGGTCGGCCGCTTCATGACCTTCAGGGAATGTAAGCACTCTTCACATTGGTCAAGTAACAACTGCAAGTCCCTTGCATTCTCACTTTTCACTGGTTTTAAATCCAAAATTCTGTTAACTTGAGACTGTACAATTTCCCGTGTATTATTGTACCGAGTCTCTAAAATTTGCCAAGCTTCCGTGTAGTTGGCGTCTGTCGTAGGTAGGTACTTTATCAGCGTTGCGGGCTCTCCACGAAGAGACGACTTCAAATATTGTAACTTTTGAGCCCCTGATAGGCTTTTATTGTTGACCACAGCAGCACTGAACAAATCTTTGAATGATACCCATTCAGAAAACTGTCCTTCAAATTCGGGTAGGGAAATGGTGGGCAACTTTATTGTTACTCCAGGTGCTCCTGAGGCTGCCGCTGCTGAAGAAGAAGATGAAGTGCTGGACGCTGATAAATGGTCGATTATTGTGCGGAGTTTTGACAACAACTCACAATAGGTCCTCTCACACTCTGTTCCAGCGTCAAACTGCACTTTAAGTGCATCTTGAGATGTTGCAGTTTCCTCCAAGGCTGCCTGGGCTTCTTCCAATACCTTCCATTTCGCCTCCACTCTCGTCATAAGCGCGTTTGCACTTTGCAAGGTCAGTGGGGTTTTACTGTGGTCATCAATTTCCTTTAGATACAGCTTCAAGCGTGAGTGAGCAACGGATCTCTTCCTCTCGTCACCCATGATGAAACAGTAACTGATAAATCACCAAATTAGCCAATAAATTCACAAAAACCTCGAACAGTCAGTATTTCTTGAACAGTCAACAATCTTCAAATCACAAAATCAGCTGATCTAACTTTTGGCGTTACTGACATCTCCAACTGAGCTGAAAACTACGCTCTTTTCGCGTGCCCACTTCTTGTTCAGTCACACGGAAAACCAGCTAGCTACTCACACAGTAGGCAGATGAAAACTTTTAACCCAAAATGTTAATAACTGATTAGCACTGAATTACGCACGCGCTTGGTAAATGTCCGACAAGCAATTAAATCCGGTTCGAAGGACCATGAAAAGAGTTCGAAATAGTTTGAGTTGGGTTCATGTGCGTTAACTGATGGTTACTGATGAAAGTGCGTTGTGACTGGAAATAAATGTTCGGAGAAAATGACACTTCTCGAGGAAATGGTTACGGTTAAAAGAGAGTCAATTTAT
Source organism: Entomobrya proxima (assembly GCA_029691765.1). Lineage (NCBI taxonomy): Eukaryota > Metazoa > Arthropoda > Collembola > Entomobryomorpha > Entomobryidae > Entomobrya > Entomobrya proxima. Next base: position 41,639,465 of record CM056168.1, on the reverse strand, counting down.
TATTACACAAGTCGGCAAATTTGTAGTGATTTTTATAGTTTTCTTCAATTAATTTAATGTCAATTATTATGCCTAATTATTTCTTCTCTCCGTGGACTTGCACCCGTACCTCACCTTGCTGAATGACAGACCGAGAGTGTGTATTGCTTACACGCATTACCTATTAGCTTTCTTGGGTAGAGTACATTCTATAGCTAAAACCTGTGACGAAGACGACACGACGACACTGACGTGTACCTGGACAAGAATCTCGTGCTTTAGAAAGGCATGGTTTTTACAGATTGGCTTTTAGGTACTAACAGAGGCAATTTTAAAGTAGTTAAAATATAGTACAAAAACAGTCTAAAAGATTGCAGCATACATTCTATGAACAAAGTATTGCTAACACATCAAAACCGTAAACTACATCATTCAATTCTTAACATGCAGAATTTTAGAAAGGTTCATGTTCATTTTTATGAATTGGAATACAGTTGGTTTTTGGGGCACTGTGAAACAAGACGCTTTTACAAAATTTTGATTCTTGATTAATTCGTTTAACGGTGACGATGGACACTTTCTGACGGTTATAAGTAGTACGGTGGCTTTCTAACCGATATTCCATACTCCTTCTGCAAAAAGGACTGAAGCAGTCGAAGGTCTTGAACATTTAGATCCAAACTATTTTCTTTCTTCGCCTTCTTCCCTTTTGATGATGTTTCCTGGTCCTATTTATTCCTTCATCTTCCGATTGATCCGAGCTTCCGCCATCACATCCGCAAGGAACTTTTCCGTGACCAAACTTAACACTCTTGCAATTTGGGGACTGGTACCTTGAAACTCCGGATTATCTAACAATTGCGATAAATGTACCCAACCACCAACGAAACTCTAAAGGCACTTAACCATAAAAATGACCAAAGGACATTCGTCACTGCGAAACAAGAAGTTGGTCAAATAAATACGCGGAGACTAGAGACAATTGACAATAAAGCAATTAGCCATTTTATTACTTTTTTTACTAAAACAGTTACTTATGCACAGAAATTGTATGGATAATTTTCCCCAAGAATATACTGAATAGTAAAATAATTTTCTTAAAACTTATAGTTAGTAATCGTTATCATCAATCATAACCTTACACACACTTGACATGTGACACCTTAAAAATTCAGAGTCTTTAGTGCATCACAGTAATTAGCTCCCTTCGTTATTAAATTAATCATAATCATAATGCTGGAAGTATTCACGCTTATGTCAGAAACATCCATACTTTTCATAATATTTTAACAAGTTTGTTAATATACTTTATATTCTATATGTAAGTTATCGTTTTCCCACAAAAGTGATCATTCTTTTTAGCTTAACAGCAAAATCCTTCGTTTTAAAACTGCTCCTGTTCTAGCTTATCCAAAGCCTCCAAAGCCTGACAGCTTGTAATAGGCGGACAATTTGCATACTTTCCAAACTCCTGCGTGACATAGGGCTCCCATTCCGGGAAATCTCCATACTTCCCTTGCAATTTTATCAAAGCAGTTTTTAGGTTTAAAATGCTTTCTTTTATCTCTTTAACATTTTCTTACGTTGGTTCTGGAATAATATGCAGTTTCAGATTAAAAGTTGTTAAAAGCAGTATATGAAAACTTGTTTATGGTTATTACTGATTCACTTAAGATGAACATATGCAGTTTTTAGAAGCGGAAACGATAAGATTCAACTTCACTCATTAATTGAGTTCAGTTATTAATACAAAATGGAAATAAACGACCAGTAATGACAAATTACATGTTTGAAGATTTTTTATTTAATTATCTACTCATAGACGGGACAAACTCAATTTCTATATTATAAATCTGGTAGTATGTGGCATTCAAACAATTTTAAATCATAGCATTTCTCAATGGCAATCTACCTCAAGGGATGTATTATTTGTTTTTTAATTGCAAATATTTAATTGAGAAGTTTTGAGCAGTTAAAAATGATAAATACTGTTAAAACAACCAATATCTAACACAAAAGTCCTTAAAGTAATAATAAATGCATCGTTATTGTTATGTTTATTGTCTTTTAATGAGTGCCATATATGACATATTATAACGACTATAACACACTAAACACCAATACAAGTATGCAATTGACTATTTCTCAATAATTGTAAAAATACCAAAGTAAACTACATGAAGATTTATATAGAACAACCAACAACCCGAAGACTTTTGAAAAAGCCGATTATTGAACATAAAATGGCACAGGTTGGTAGAGTAGTCACATATTAATCTTCACTAATTACTTGCTCAACGGCAAAAGTACTTTGAACCGTTTAATGGCCACGTGCTGGTTAACTTCTCAGGCAATTTTATCTTTTGCAGTTCAATTGCAAAGCTTTTCAATAAGTTCAGTCATAAAGGACTAAATTTGGGAAAAGTACATTTTGAAATAATTATTACGACAGATTTGTTCTTTAACTTTCTACAAGCTTCGAGAAGGATAACGAGTGTTTACAAAATAAAGAAACTAATTTCGGTTTTAAAAGAAAAATGTTAAAGGACCATATGCATTAGTACTTTGTCATGGTCCAAAAAAATTTCCCGGATTTTGGTCTAAATTGTTAAATCAAGTCATAAAATGGTCTCCAGGCATATTTTGGCGGGATTATACGAACTTACGTAACTTTTGTAAAAGTGGTCACAGAGATGTGACTTAGGTGTCAATAGAAAGCTAGGGAGTTGGATGATTTCATTGTTTCTGGTGCAGTTTTATTGTCGAAAACGTTAAATGACGATAGTGCAGTGGTCCCTAACGAAAAACGTCACTTTTTTCACAAAAACGGATTTTCCCACTAAACTACAAGACATGGACTTGCACATGATATATCAAAATGACCCCCATGAACAGTGCTACTACATACTTTGTACCCTTAAATCAACTATTCTTCTGTGAGGAGTTATTTTAGAAAATGTGCCAAAAATGCTATTTTGCTCCGCTTTGAGCAGCGTAACTCAAAGTACCGATAGAGTTAATTTAAGGGTACAATAGCAGTTTTTATGTGTTTACACGACAACAAGTGCTTAGTTGTCGTACATAAGTATTAGTTACAGATGAAACTGTCATAACAACTTCAGCCAAAAAATTTGGGCTTACTACAACTTATAGAACAACCTTTACAATCCTAAGCAGCAACGTTTGCAGAAATAAAACTGCAATAAAAACAAGAACATTAAGGTTAGGATTTATGTGAAACCAAAATACCCTACATGACAATCCATCATCCATTCTCTGAGACAACTAATGAAGCGGATGTGAATTTTTAGTAACCGCGCTACACTTTCAATATGAATGGTTTGCCTAGTATAAAAGTGGTTTGGCCCATCAGACTGGGCTACAATTTCTCTGAGCATTTGCTTCACTTAATTACCTCGACGGTGTAACTGTTTTGTTGTGAGGAATATTTCTTATTGCTGAGTTACAAATTAAAATTCTTTGCAAAGTTGGATTCTTAAAACGCAAGGAACAGGAAAGCTGAATTTATTTTAGAAATCTTACAATACAAGCTAACCGACCATTTGCATTTTAATTCAGTCTTCGTTTCTCTTAAATATTCTCAATCAGTTTAGCATCATTTTCTAAAACTAAAAAGATTTTACCCCTTCACAATAACGTACACAACGTTACAGGAAAATTCACAAACTTTTTAATTTTCAGCACAATCCAATCATGAGACGAACTGGGAGCACAAGGTCCAAAGTCAGTACGGATTCAATCATTCTGAAAATGAAGCACAGAAGACCTAATAGTCGTAAGTACCGACCGACTTGCTTTTGAAATAAGGTAATTTTAGGATAGAATAGAACTTCATTTACGTGTTTACAGGCGTCAGTAATCACTAACTGTTAATATACCTTAAAATAACAGTTTGATACTGTCTGAGCAAACATCCGCATATTATACAGAACCGTGGACATCAAATTAATGACTTTTCAATTTACTTTTATTTATTCAGGAACACGTGCATGTGGTGTGACCGAGACTCGAGACGCTTTACCGACAACTTCCTTTTGGAATCCTTAGGACCATGAGGTTTAAAAACAACCCTTGGCCTTTCTCTCCAGTTTTATTGCACCTTTACGCCTCTTTAAATCATGTTTATTACATCAGGACTAAGAACCAAGTGGCAGGTGTAGTAATGTATAGTTAGTCATAAAATGCATAATGTTTTTTGCCCGGTGGCAACAGGTGCAGTAAAATTAGATTAGAAAATGGAGTTTGTTGGCCGAATAGTCAGGATATTGGATACCCATAAAATTTTTAAAATTCTAAATATTGTACCAACTGAAAAATGTAAAACAGGTGGTTAGAAAATGAGATACCAACTTAATGCCTTTACTATAAATTACAACATTTTGTGGTAAGTGAGAAAAAAAATTATACCGGTTTACAATTTGTCAACATAGTCCAGTTGCGACTATCCTGGTCTAGGATGTCATCCAAGAAGTTGATTTCCATTTCTAATCTTTAGACTTCTCTTGTGACATTCAGCCCTTGTGAAAGAGTCTTTTTATGACTTATTCATGCATCGTTGTTTGTCGGGCATGAGCAAGGGAACAAAACAATGTATGTTGATGTTCTCATACCATATAGTGCAAAAATATGTTTCTTAACTCTTTGTCAATACTAGCACGCTATTCCAGCAGATCTGCTGCTATTTCAGATATACTGATATCTCTTGTACCAATTACCGATTCCCAAATGGGTACCTTTTGACAATTTTTGACCATCTGTAAAAGTGGTTTTCTGTGATGCACTCACTAGCTTGTTGCTGGCAGAGCTTGCACATGAGAAGCAAAAATGTACTTTGTTTTTTTAGACCTACTTTTGTAATAAGCAAAAAAAATTAATAAATCTATAAAAAATCAGATAAATAATGCTAATGGTTGTGTGTTCATTTTGTTTGATGAATCCTATTGTTTGTAAAGGCAATCTGGCAAGGATTAAGCATCTTATACTGGTCTATTCAAAGTTAGTTAAATATGCTTGTCATCTGGACAACAAACACTTGCCAAAAACTTGAAATTGACGTTCTTTGAACTATGTTGTCTAATGTAGTAGCAACTAGTTTAGAATTTTAATTAACAAAAGTTTTGGTGCTATAATGTGCTCTCTTTTTGCAAACAAGCTATAGTATCATGTAAGAGGGATTATGTCTATGACATTCCATATTCCATCAGGTTTCAGTAATTATTATTTGTAACTCAGTCTAATACCAGGGGTGACAGTTCATCACAAATAATCTTCCTCCTACTACTACTAGTACTAAAGGTTTTCATAGTAAAATGCATTAAATTTCTATCGCAAATTTAACAAGCATAAAATCGAAGTATTCCAGCATATAGCTAAATTTTTTATATAAGTTTTAAGCACTTGGTTTAATGAATTAGTCAATTTGCAATTGTCCAATTAGTGAAATAGATGAAAGTAATGACAAAATAATAAGTACATAGCTCATTGACGCTATTCAGAGTATACAAGAATCGTAATGTAATAACGTAAGAAAGTTTGATCAAACAAAAACAAGTTAGAAACTAAGTGTACTAACATAAAGGGTGTGTATTTGTTATGGAGACATTCATGCCAGTAGAAATTATATGCAAATGAAGGCAGCATATAAAAAATCGAATGCACTATAAGATAGCCCATCCTTCGGGGGATATTTGATGTATTTTTCGGTTTTCCAAAAATAACGCATCGTCATGAAATCTCGGGAAAATGAAGCGTCTTCAAAACGGGTTATATCCTACTTCGAAAATGTCCCTGATATGTCAAAGATTAAAACCGTGAAACACTTTGTAGAGTAGTGTAAGCGCCAGACTGTTATATACAAAATAATTCAGGGATACTAATCTACAAAAACACCAGACTGTGGGTTCTCTGAAGGACGTTTTGGATCGTTGGCTCCCTGAAGACACTTGAAGACGGCTTTAGAGTTGTTTAACGAACAGCCCTCCACTTCAACTAGCGCTACAGCCAACAAGCTCAACATTAGCCCACATACGCTAGGACAAATTAAACTTCAGAAGTTGGGCATTAAAGCGTACACCAAGCAGCCGGCATCCAGGTGTGTCAAGGATCAGGAGCACTGTCCAAAATTTGACGCCCGATTTGTTTACAAAAAAAACTTTCTAAAACCCATGTTATTTATGACGAGGACTACGTCTATTGGGATGCTCAAGATATTCTTGAAAACAAATATTTCCTTGCTTTCAACCCTAAGAAAGTTCCACGAAGCAAAAAAGTGCAGCTAAAAGCCAAGTTTAGCAAAATATTGACGGTACGGCAGGTTATGGACGAAAATGGGAGCGTTTCCGAACCTTATATTACCGAGGGGACTATGCCTGGAAAGAAGGGCCCTGAGGAATGTGTGATGGCACGTTTAATTCCGGTTATTGTTGAGCACAATAACCGCGAAAAAGTTATCCTCTGGCCGGACAAGACCACTTCACACGAGGCCAAGAACGTAACTCCTACCTGGAAACTCAAAACACCGATTTTGTACCAAAATTCAAAAATGCTCCAAATATTCCACTGGCCAGAGGAATCGAAACATTTTGGAGTTTATACAGAGCGGAATACTCCAATCAACAAAACCCACCCACGTTACTCCGAGATTTTCCTACTATTAAGAAAAAAATCACAATCAAAGTGACAGCGTCATCGGGATATGAGGTTAGAGCATAAGCCGAACGAAAACTTTACAGCACTAAAAACAAAGGCATCAATGAATCTTAATTTATGTGAATATTGGTTACTATTATTAGTACTAAATGTTAAAAAATAGTGTAGTTCAATAAAGCTTAAATATTAGGAAATATCCCAATTTCAAAAATGTCTCCATAACAAGTACAAACCCTTTACTACATATTGTACATACATATTTTAGTTCAATGTGTGGTAAATCTATTTTTAATTTTAAAACTAAAACCTACTTCAAACATTGTAATTGATTTATTGTATTTTTACTTTACAACATCAGTTTGATCTCGTCAGAATGACCGTTTGTTGAACAAATAAATGTGGTAGTAAAATGATTGTACGCTATGTGTGGTTTATTGACTGAGAATTTTGTTCATATTATTCAGTTAGCATAAGAATCTAAAAGTTTTTTATTATTTGCTAAATCGCAAAATATTTCATTATCTTGTTTGCTTGCAAATTAATTGTTGCACAGTTCGTTTGAAGTTCTATAATGACCCGGACTAGAGCATGATTTCCACTGAGTTTGCTAAGCTACCAATGACGCTATAAAGTTCGAAATTCACTGTTTATATATGCTGATTGACTTGCATTGAACCTGTTGAAATGTTAAGTAGTATGAAAATTGCGGCTTGATTTTATCAGTCACAACAACCAAAAGCCAATCTATCGAGTTCATCAACTCGATCCTTTATTCAGACCATTTCAATGATCATAATTTAAAAAAATAAACATAAGGTTTCGGATTTTCCTTGCTTAATCCTGTTATAATCCTAAATGCATCTTTTAACTGGCATAACCCTAGAGGTATTTTTCACAGATTACTGGTTTAATGACACGAGCTATAGTGGTTAAGGTTAGGTTGGGTGGATATTACTAAGCTTGTGATGATAATGTCATATCTCTGCAAACCTTTCGATTCCAATCAGTGAAAGCGTATATCCTTTTTACAAGCTGAAATATATGAAATATCTTATCAGGCAACTGTCAATCACATTCCTTGTATACTATGCTGAAACTTATGAAATGAGCATAAACTTTTGATTTGATTGTTTCAATTATTCAAGTTCATGTAAGCTTACAGCAGCGCAGACCACAAAGGCAATGACAATGTACTGCATTTCCCATATTCCCATTATGTTTTTTATATTTCATAACACAAAGCAAACAGTTCATTAAACTAACCACTAAATGTTTACACTGTCACCAGGGTCAGCAACAAAGTTTGCTTCTTGACTCCATAACAAGCAGAAAAATGCGTCACTGAAAAATCATTCCAGTAATACTGCGTACCACGGAATGGTAGTATAAAAAGCCTGAAAAGTTCTACTGGAACATCATACCAAACCGAATCATCAACCAAGCAAGAACATCATTCGCAACAGAAAATAACTGAACTTTTCCCTTGACTAGTAACAAGAATTTTACAAATCATGTTTAAAATTCTGAGTTGTATTCTTGTGGTGGGATCTGCACTAGCAGCCCCGGGTCCCTCCGGCAAGATCGCCTCCTCCCTCCAATCTCGTCTTCAGTCTGGACAACCAGCCAACATTATCGTTTCCTTTGCTGCAGGCACCTCCGCCGCTCTTCAGGGCATCAACTCGGTCAACTTTGCCAACAGGGAGCAACGGCTCAACGCTCTTCATGATAGCCTTGTTCAAAACACAGAAGCATCTCAAAAAGGCGTGCTGAAGCTTCTTAAGTCCCGCATCAATGTTGACTTCAAAAGCTTTTGGATCAGTAACCAGGTTTTTGTAAGAAACGCTGACCAAGCCCTTGTCCAATCTATCGCTGATGATCCAGAAGTGTCCGCTGTCGATGAAGAAATCATCGCTCATTTGATCGAACCCGTGGAAAAGAAGGAAGCTACTCTTGAAGACGAGCTTCAATGGGGCGTGGTCAAGATTCAAGCACCAGAGGCATGGGAAGAATTGGGAAGTCAAAACGGAAATGGAGTAGTCGTTGCCACTGTGGACACTGGAGTCAGGGGAACCCACGAGGCTCTTAAGGATAACTTTTTGGGAGACTATGGATGGTTTGACCCCAGCACCGCTGAGCCCCTCCCTACCGACAGGAATGGACATGGAACTCACACCACGTAAGCTTTTATGACCCATAATTCAAAATTTTCAATAATTTGAAAACAGCCATATTTACATTTATTTTAATTTTGCAGTGGAACAATTGCCGGAAGTAAGGGAATCGGTGTTGCACCAGGAGCCAAGTGGGCCGCTTGCCGCGGTTGCGCCACTAGTGCCTGTTTCCAATCTGATCTCTTAGCTTGTGGTCAATTTTTTGCTTGCCCCACTCTCGCTGACGGAACCAACTCAGACTGCTCCAAAGCCCCGAATCTCGTTTCCAACTCATGGGGAGGTGGTCGCGGAAATACTTGGTACAACGTTGTCATTGACGCTTGGCACGCTGCTGGCATTATCCCTCTTTTCTCCATTGGAAATTCTGGCCCTTCCTGCAATACCGCTAACTCACCCGGGGACCAGAACGTAATTGGAGTGGGCTCCACCACCATTGACGATGCCATCTCTAGCTTCTCCTCAGTTGGACCCACAACCGATGGAAGAATGAAACCCGAAATTGCTGCCCCCGGATCCAACGTCATTTCCGCCTACCACACCTCTGACACCGCTTACGTTTCCCTTTCTGGCACTTCCATGGCAAGCCCACACGCTGCAGGAACCGTAGCTTTGTTACAGACGCGCAATAAGAATCTGAGCTACGCACAAGTCAAGGACCTTCTCCTGGGAAATACTGACCAGGATCTGCAATTTAGCGGAAGAGTGTGCGAAGGCGTGGGCGACAACGTATTCCCTAACCATGTATTCGGAAATGGCAGAATTAATGCACTTAAGAGTATTCGTGCTCAGACGAAAGCCATGCAAAACTAAACTCAAGGAATTTTGATTGTTCAAACAGTAATAATACTGTTTTTGTAAATACATCATGTAAATTACTATACATTAATAAAATACTTGGTTTCATGCATTAAAACTACAAGCATTTCCAGAAGACTCACTTTTAGTAGTCCAAAGTTTCACAGTAATCCAATTCGTATTTAAAAGACCAAAAATGCAATACCATCAGCTCAGCTTTGTTTCAACATAAAGATCTTTATTCTCGTTTTGCTTTAAACTCAGAACTGTTATTTTTCCTAAGCAAATGCAAACCCAAGATACATTTTACAAATAGCAATAATAAACTCATAAAAAAAACACTTATTGCAAGTAAAGTCAAGTAAACGTCTAAAAGTCTTCTTTGATACCAGGTTTGCTGCATTGCTAATGGCTTCATAATTGACGTATTGTGACGTAGCACATATTCTGTCCAGAACAGAGCATTATCCAAAGAATCTATTGGCCTGTCTTTGTACATTCTGGAAAGTTCAGCCATTCTGTTTTTATATCTATAAAGCAATTAATAATTATACTTAAGTTACCATAACAACTAACAATTTATTATTTGCTACTATCTTTCTTACTTTTCGGAATACGCAATCTCCCCAAATGCTTGTTTTAATGTGTCTGCACTCAAGTTGGAAATATCTAGGTTAATGGCTACCCCGGTGTACTCTAGTCTGTTGCTGTTATAATCCTGGTCACCTGCATTTTTTAAAATCATCTTAAAACATGTTATAAAAAGCATCAGAATGAAATTGTAATGCAACTATTTACTCCAAATTGGCATTGTAATCATTGGAACTCCATAACAAAGTGCTTCCTGACTGCTGGGACGTCCACATTGAGTAACAAAGGCCTTTATTTTTGCATGCGCTAACATATCCTGTTGCGGAAACCATCGCTGAAGCAGCAAATTCTTGGGCTTATCTTTAGGAATTTCTCCAGTCCATCGCCACAAAAATCGGAGTTTTGGAAATGCCTCAAAAGCTTGATAAAATGTGTTGACAAGTTCTACAGACATAAGTGACACATCAATAACCGTACCAAAACTTATGTAAATGAAACCGTCCGTGTCATTTCCTTCTACAAACTTTGTCAATTTACTGGGTAACGGCTTTCTTAATTTCAAGTTTTCTCCACTGCAGGATAGCCCCGAGTAATGTTGGGAAAAGGGTGGAAGTGCCATGGGATAATCTTCAATAAAATATCCGTTTACAAATACCATTCCGCTGGATTTCAGTAAGTGGTGGAAAATCAGTCATGTTTAGTTTGTCTCTAAGCAGCTTTTCCAACTCACTCATAAAGTATAATTGCCCCAATTGCCAAATCCAACTGTCCAGAGTTGATCTAAGCCTGCCCAGAAAACCCATTTCACTGGGTTTAGTAAAACTTTCAAAAACTGACATTACAGCAGGAATCCAAGATGTTTCTGGAACCACTCCAAAAGCATCCAATAGCATTGAAGGGTTAACGGGTGCAAAAACAGGTCTTATGAAAGAATCCCCAACGAAAAAATCCCCAACGATAGAATCCACAATTTTCTTGCCCCAAACGAAGAAATCCCCAACGCGTGGAAAGACCCAACGAACTTTTCCCCAATTTATATCAAAATCCAACATCACATTTGCATATAGCAAATGATGCAAATTACCCCAATACAATGTCCTGAAATAAGCATTATAATGATCATGGTTTTTCCTGGTCATTATACTATTGACTCAAAGTTATATACGAACTCAGCAAATGAAAACTACATTCATTTTAAGGTTCGTTGCGGAACAGTAAGATCACAACCAAGTTTTATTCCAGTTTCAACAAAGTCAAGCAAAGCTACAACTATAGCAAATGAATTAATTCACGAGGGGCAGATTTGCTATTCATTTTTATTTTTTTTAAAAAGGCTTATAGTTCGTATAAGCTTTATGTGTCAATTGAATCATAAGTCAAAATCATCGTAATATTTCAAGTGTAATCTGCGAAACTCACAAGGTTGCTCCGCTGCACAGACCGGCGAAGTTGTTCCTATCTACGGGCTTTAATAACATTAGAAAAAGGCAAATGGAACAGTCAAATATTGAGACTAGTGCCATTCGATAGAAAAAGATGTGGACTATTTCCTGGAAAAAACCCCATGTGTCGACGCTGCCTTGTTCAGGAGATATAGGCGGTCAAAGTTTAGGTCACGCTGGCCATTCATACACTGGGTTTCAAAAGACGCATCTATTTATGCGTTTATACTTATGCATGTAAATGGACATCATGCAAGTGATCCTTACCTTTTTGAAACCTAGTGTAAAATGACTCTAACTTTGAACCTCAATATCTCTTGAACAAGGCAGCGCCGACACATGGGGTTTTTTTCAGGAAATAGCCCGAATCTTCTTCTATCGAATGGTACTAGTCTCAATATTTGACTCTTCCGTAATGCTTTTAGATTGGAATCTGGCGTAATGCTGGAAACGCAGAGTACGCTGGCATAATTTTATACAAATACGGCGGTAATAAGTGCACATTCTGTAAGTCTAAGATGAAACACTGACAGTCCTTACAGAATTTTTAAATATCAAGTAGTTACTTCTCTCAGATACATTGTAGTGCAGAGTGAGTTTTCGTTGGGAATTTTTTGCATTGGGGATTTTTTCGTTGGGGATTTTTTCGCATTGGGGATTTTTTCGTTTGGGTAAAAAAAATTGGGGATTCTTTCGTTGGGGATTTTTACGTTGGGGATTCTTTCGGGACACGCAAAAACAATGTGTTTTGCTTGAAACTTATAAACCATTGGGTAAATACACTCCCCCAAAATCATATCAATCATAACCAGGTCGTAGTGTAGGCCAGGTCTACTGAGCCACTGTTGAATTTCAGGGCTGTCATAAAACGTTAAACAAAATTTAGCCCAAGATTCAGCAAACACTTATGTATATACTGTTGAGCAGTGTTGTTCAGCTTGAGGTTTATGTCCGAATCATCAAAAGTCTCTTTGGCAAGTTGTACCACCTTTTGGGACGAGATTTCCTCGATTTTGGGATGTGATCCCATTCGTTTCTCGGAGGGTATGGAGATTATGTAAGTAAGTGATGTTGTGACCTCTGTCTGCTAGTTTGGCAGCCAGCGGCCATATTGAATTTCGATGGCTGGCTGAGGCGGCCAGGTGGAAAAATATAATGTTGCTGGCTTCAATTTCCCAAAAGTGGGACAATAGCATGGAGCACAGGAGGGAGTATTGCGATTTAAAATTCATGATTTTTGGTTTTTCCAAGAGTTTCTATGAAATGTGGGAAACCACTAATTTTTCCTTCACTTGCGATTGCAAGTTCCAACTTCCAAGCAAGATAGACAAGAACATACTAAACACTAATCAAAATCATAGATAATAAGTCTAACTTGCATAATGCATTCCATTATTTAGCCATTATCAGGTGCCATGAAACTGGAAAGTTAATTAGCTACGGCTTAATAGGGAAAGGTGGATTCATTTCAAGAATGTGTGTTAAGTTAACATTCTTACAATTTTTATTACCCCATGGGCAAATGCATTTAATTGGGAAGTTCTGTCGAAAGAAGTGTCCAAAAATTTCCTCAATAAACTATAACGTATTGCGCTACATGCTATACGAAGCATTTATGCTTTCCTACTTCCTAGTTTAAAGTTTGATCGAGAGGTTTTGGGGTTTTAAAAAACTTTGAAGCAATTGAAGCCGGTTTTATGCTGTGATTACATTTGTTTATACTTCATGTAAACATTTTAATTTTCTTTGAAGTATGAACTGAAAAAATTATAATCATTTGCTTTTGGATTAGGCTAATAACCTACCTATAATAAATTATCTTTTCTTCAGTTTCAGCATTTCTTCAGGCAAATTTCCTATTCATATTTACATTGACTGTCCGTATTAAAGTTAATTGGCTATTGGATCAGTAACCTTGGTTCTATATCTGTAAGATTTAGGTGATAAAACTTCATTTTATTTCTGAGATATTTGGTAATTGGGATGCTTCACAAGTAATCTTTTTGAAGGATTTGCCATTTACGGATTGTAGTCCAGCCCTGCATGAAAGAAAATTTTAGTTTAGAACACGTAGAACATATCATAAGATAATCCTAAAACCGGAGCAGACTCCAAGCATTCTGCTCTGCACTTCGGACATGCAAGCAACTCAAGTGAAAAGCTGTTCAGTACCTACTTACTCCAAAGGCATTTTGCTAATAGGTTTTTAAGGCTTTTTTATTCAAGCAATTTAAAAATATACACATTGCTAAATTGTCCAGAGCGATGGACAATCATCATCAAGGTGTTGTGAATGATTTGCTGGAGGAGTCGATCAACATTCAACCAAACAATGAAGTAGTAAATCCTCCAGAACCGCAGCATGCAATGAGTATTTTCCCAAAAAATGTAATTTTTCAGGTTGATATTTAAAATGCTTTATTTGTGAGCATTGTCAGTATACGAAAGAAGAAGTGAGTAATTGATTAGGTTTGTGCATGCTTGTTTTTCACAGGTTTGGAGGAAAGTGTTTGCCAACCTGAAGGATGATCCTGCATCTCTCCAAAATCTATCCGAGACTTGTCGCGTGTTTCACCGCATCTTGGAGGAAATGAAAATGAAGCCTGCAAGCTTTTTGGTTGAATTTGTTGAATTAATCCAAGTTGAGTTACATAAAATAGTGCAGTTACTAGCTGTAAAGATAGCCGATTTTATTGAATGCTTGTACATGCCCATCACTTCTTGGCTGCAAAGCAACGGGAAGATAATCCTGGATAACCAACGAAAGCTGGAAAGGGTAAGGCAATACCTGGAAAACAATGGAAGCCGAGTTATCACCAAACTTGTGATAAAGACCCCACCTGAGGTTACTCCAGAGGAGGAAACCTTATTTCTTTGGAACTGTTTGGGACTGTTGCCCTTGCTGGAAAATAATTTGAACCATGTTTTCTTGGGCACTTTTGAGTTACAAACTTATGTGGAGTCCTATGACATTCTCAGAATGCTTCTGACCAACTTGCCAAAATTGAAGGAGGTGATTACCAACTTCGGCTTCGTTCCTGTGCTTACCCGCATCGAAGAAAGAGAGCGTGTGATTGAGTTCAACAAGCATGTTGCCAATAACCCACTTCCTGTGGCTCCCTGTCTAACAGAATTGAACATTGGGGCGGAAACAGTGCCCTTGGCTTATCTGGTAGAAATCACTGCAAGATATGGATGGAAGATAAAAAAGCTACATATTAACCATGAGAACATTCTGAATGAAGCCTCTGTTGTTCCAGACATGCCTTTGGAGTTCCCCCGACTTGAAAGATTGAGTTTCGTAGGAAGTTTTACCAACCCTGGAGTCATTTTGCATGTCAAAGCACCTTCACTCGAAACCTTATGGCTATTAATGGCAGATAATAATCTCAGCTTTGCAGATGAGGATCGTGAAAGGATGGTCTGGGAGGAGCCATTGGAACAAGTGCTTCAAATCCTGGACAATTTTTCAGGAATAACCAATCTCAGTTTGGTTTTGGACATTGGCCCAGAGTTGAACCGCTCAGAGATTATCAAGCGTAATCTTGATAAGCGTTATCCAAGCGTGGGAAACTTGAACCTAGTGAGTTGGAGTTATCGTGTGCCATTGTGCTTCTTTGCCAATCTGTTCCCCAATTTGGAGTACATGAGCGTTAACGCGTCAATCAAACAAAATCCCAGAGAGGATAAACGTGTTCTGGAAGATCCAGACTTGCTCCTGCTTTATCAAAAAAATCTGGAGGAAAGCTGGTTGTGGAGGAAACTTCCCCGTTTGGATTGTATTTCCTGCGAATATCCGGTTGGACCGGCATGGCGCAATGGAAGTAGGCGTAAAAACTATTACAGGCCCAAGGAAATTATACAAGAAGAAGGAAGAAGCGTTATTTTAAAAAACTTTTCTTGTAAAGAGGTGATCAGTGTTATAATTTTCATGTTGGTTGGTGCGTTACTATTATGGTTATAAATACTACGTGTAAAATTGTCAATAATTTGAATATTGAAATAACTTAAATGAAAATTATGCATTAAGATTTTGCTAGCTTTTGCGCAAATAATTGTTCGTTTTTATAAAAATCTGTAAACGTATGGCAATTTGTCAAAATATGAAATCAGTACAATGAAGTCTATATGAATTCATTCTTTATTATAGTGTGTATATTTATGGTTGTTCAGGAATCAGGAATGAATATGTACATGAGATAAATTAAAATGAAGTATTGCTGCAATAAAATTATGCAAACATGTATATTTTAATCTGTTCCCGTTCATTTTGCTACCACGGTTGATATTTTGTCACTACTTAGATTTACCACTAGCAGTCTCCACATTCTTTGCTGCCTTAACAACATTCACCTTTTTTACCAACTTGGCCCACTTACTACTCTTAATTTGTGGCATCCAACACTCCAAAGATTCCATGTCCAACGTAGCATTTACCATTTTTGCTATCAAACTAATTGTCCGTACTCTCTGACTGCTGAAAACAACGTTAGTTCTATGCAGAAATACATTTTGAAATCCTTGACGATCCACAAAACTCTCTAGTGGCAATTCCGAAATGGATCCATTTTTATAACCTACTGCTAGTTTAGCTCCGTTGGTGTAAAACGGTCTTAGTCCAAGACACATAACTGTTAGTGGCTCACCTTCGTAATATGTACTGCGCTCGTATTCATGCAAGTCTGTAAGATCCCTGTTGTCATTTTCCCAACTAATTGGTTGGCTAGTAGGTTCTGTCTGATTATCGTAGAATAGTTCCTCATATTTGCTGCTAAAGCCCAGCAATGTGTAATAGTCATCCATGGGCCGTTTACCAGTAAACTTTTGAAGTCGTTTGGCCACGGTTAGAAAGATCGTTTGGTTTACTCCTAAGCCAAGAGCATTGGACATTGGAACATCTACAAACAAAATTAGTTTATTATTCTTCTGTATATATTTTAATTTAAGAAATAATCTTTCCAATTATGTTCTTACATCTTGTAATTAGAGCGAAATGAGTAGCAGTAGAGTTTGCCATATTATCACTTTCCAAAATCTTTTTGTATCTTTCTTCTACTGGTGCATTGGTAAATTTATGAAATACGTGAACAAAAGTTTCCTGAAAATCTACATTACCCCCTTTACATGTAACTATCTCCATTGGGGTAATTAGCAATTCCGTTTTGCAATCTTTGCCACGCGAAGGTTTTTTGGTTTTATTGTGCACCATATTTTCAAACGTTTCCAAAGCTTCCTTCTTTTTAAACTCATATTCGTCCTCAGAATAAAATCCTAATTCTAACAAATCTGGTGATGTATCTGCTGAGCCTGAACAGCATTCTAGTTGAATGCGTGTGTATATGGGTGAGTAATATACTGGATTTACGGTTACTTTAGCTTTCCCTGAAGTTACTGACTTTGACGGAAATGCAGTTCGATCTTGAGTATTTCCCAGGGTAACATTGAAAAGTGTCTTTTGGGTTGTGTTACCAACTGAGCAGTTAAACAGTCCAACATAATCAGCGGGGATAGCTCTTGTGGTCGTGGGCTTGATAAATATCACACCGAAATTGGGATTTGCTTTGATTCCGTGTTGTTTTAGGTTTACAAGTTGCCAGATTGGTTTATCCTTTGATCCCATTTTCATGGAAAGGGATATGGTTTCATTTGGATGAGAGGAAATGCATGGTATTATCAAAGGGTTGAAATTTCCTTGGTCTGTTTCCATTTCCAGTTGAATTTCAAGTATTTTGGATGGATCATGGTTTTGGGGTACTATATGAAAATATGTAGTAATCTTTGAATGAATCGATATTTTTGTAAAGTGTTTTTAAACATAGCAACTTACATTCTTTGACAAAGTTAATAGTTGTTTTAAGTTTAGGTTTAATCTCCAAGGATACACAGGACACGGTACCACTAACTGGAGTTGAGTTCTCAAACGAAACAATGATTATACTACGGTATGTCGTGGCAACGGGCAGCTTCTCGGTCACATTGAAAGTTGAGTCTCTACCGTATTCTATTTTGTACCTCTTAATTAAAAAATATAAAGAGATGCATTAAATCAAAAGTATTTTGTAAATCTAAAAAGATTTTATTACCTCCGAAAGTGGAAACTTCCACAAAATTGGATAGGTTGCCTCACAAGTAAATATTGCGCTCTTTGTATTATCAGAAAAGACGTAGCCTTCTGCATATTTCTTAACGCAGTTGTTTTGAGAAGACGGTTCCAAATTTTTAGGAAACCATTCCCTGGAATTACAACCACTATGCCAAATTGTAGGTGCTACATTACTAACATTACTGCTTGTTGTTGCCAAGTAACTTGGGTAACACAAAGTCAGAATTATAGCAAAGAGTGTTTGTTTGATCAACTGACGCATTTTTGGTCGGCTATAAGTTAAATTTTTGAATATTTCAAATGTGAGCCCTATTCTGTTTCAATTTGCTGAGCATTGGCCAAATATTAATTTCACTTTGATTAAAGGAATTTACTGATTTCTTGAAGTGAATAATGACTACATGCTAATACGCTATGTTATATGGCGTGCTTTTGCATATTAAAATTTAGTTTGTGATAGCATGCTAACCCAACATACAAATTATGAAATGCATAATAGCTTGCTATTTATAAATTGAGATTTTATAAAAAGTGAGATTACAATCAGACTCTATTTTACGTGTCAATCGACATCGACATGCAAAAGATTGCTTTCGTGGAACTGGAAATGTTCAATAATAAGAATTTATGGTATGATCATATATCATCAGTTAGGATTCGACACTTTTAAAATCTGAAGTATATTAAACTTATATTAGGTCCACTTTAGTCCTGTTAGCATACAATTTTAAAAACGAAACGTTACATGCTACCGATTTTAAACTGAACAGCTTGGCATATTCTTGCTTATAAAGGATTTTAACATACGTCATAAATGCACTGGATTTTATGTAAGATTGCATGTTTTATTCTTATGAATAATTTAAACTCTTATGCTTTGTCACAAAGTTATGAGCTCATACTTGTTCATTTGTTATAGCTACTCAAAGGTTTCAATAAACCATGACGCTAGTAATGTCACTAGTTCCATATCTATTTAATTAATGGCTATACAACGTTCATATAATCAGTTGCATGGAATATATTCATTACTGCTCGGAACTTTTATTACTCGACAGAACTTTCATCGCCTTACCGGTTTGTCCTTGTAGTATTGTAGTCTTTCTTTGGATATTTTGTACTGTGGATTTGAGCGACTTAATTTTATTTAGGAAAACCTGTACATTTGAAACTTTATACGTTTTTGCATATACACATGTTCTTTGGTTTTTTCTGTTTCAAGCAATTAATTTTTTTGTATTTCATATGATATCATATTGTCAGCAAGCACAGACATATATAACACACGAATTCAAAAAAAAATTATTAAACTTCTCAAACACAGCAATTTTACTTTCATATGTATAGTGGTTTTGTACAATAATACAAATTACCATTTTCCTATCACCTACGGTGAAATGCAGTACACGCCACCCTTACATGAATAGGCATACCATATAACTAATAACACATTATCTGAAAACATGATTGCTTTTCCACCAAAATCAATAATTCGTTTAAAAATAATCCAGAACCTAAGTCATTTTAATATTTCACGCTAAAACAAAGCAACATATATCTCAATCAATATTGTCTCGTGCAGAATACATAAAAGCTGATGCATATCAAACACTAAATGAAAAATTCTCTTTTCTAGCTTATGCGACATGTTTCTAGCTAATTAAGTTTTGTTACTGCTAGTAGAGTTTTAACAATTTTATATTTCTTTGTAAAATCCTATCCATTTCAAATTAATCCTATACCTGGGAGTTGCAAATATTTTAGTGGCCTTAGTCTAGGATATCTTAGTTAAAAAAGTACTATCTATTAATGTAATACTTGATTTGCTTCTAAAAATGCGGAAACAACAAACGGCTGAATTCAGTATTAAGTCCGGCAGCGTGATGCTCAGCTTTATGATGAACTGTTGCACTCATTAGCTTCATCATGGTCATTGTCAAAGTTGAGATATGAAGATCCAGAGTGATTTTGGGGGTATGGCATCATCTAACATCACCACTGGTTGCATAATTTGTATGTAATAGCATTTCATGATAAGGTGCAAATACACACTTCAAAATATAACAAGCAAGAAAACTATTTGGTTTATAAAATGCAGAAAAAACAAAGACTGAGGTATATAAAAATTAGGGATTTCCTAAACCTGGGAACATATAGTTTGAACACGTGGAGTCGTGGAATATACATAAAGATAATTTTCTTTTGCATGCGAACTGAATGCAAAAATGATGTTTAATTCTGACTACAAATTACATTCAGTTAATTACAAAGAAACCAGGCGACAATTAATTTCTCATATATTCTGCTGGTCGTATATCCAATCAGCTACTTAAAAAAGTAACAATATATATTTTGCCATTAAGTTGCAAGGCAATTATTGTGTATTGCTGCTTGCCCGTCTGAAATTAAAACCTGAGTTTAAACCTTTTATACCAACTACACATATACACGAAGCTGAAGGCAAGCATAAGCACAAATATTATTCTTCTGTTTTAATATTTTTTGGCCAGCATACTATTTAGTTAGTGAAGTAGTTTACAACTTACAAACTAGGTTTTAACAAATACTGTGATGCTCCCCTCAAAACCAACAATTAATTCGGTTATCCTTCTTGAGACAACTTTTCTGATAAAGTTTGTGATAAAAAACATTAAATTTGTAAAATACTCCTGAAGCAGTATATTATTAAATTAATTGTTATCAATGCCATTTTATGTAGCAGCTAGTTATTACTAGAAACAGGGTTTGACACACTCCCACGCTTCACTCATTAGTAAAACCTTCGACTCACATTGAAACAATCGCATATAACCTAAAACCTCTCTATATATTGTCTTTGGAAAAAATGGAGGGTAACCCAGGCATTTCAAATGACTTGCTTGATATTTGGAACTCCTTGTCTAATTGCTTAATAATAATAATAAACTTTTCTGGAATCAACTTATCTGAACTTTCTGGTTTAAGACAACCTGTAACACTTTTGCGTTTTTCATCCAACTTTCAAGCAGGTATTCCCGTATTAATTCCATATGCGGCTGATAACAGACCTAATATTACTAAAGTCAATCTGGAAGAATCCTTTTACGCAAGCATTCGCATTAACTTTGGTATTACTACAAAAGGTACAACTTGTGAAGCAAGAATATATTTGTACCCACCAAACCAAGAAAAAGTTCCTAGTCTCTACAAAGTGCACTCTGGAATATGGCTGTTAAAACATCCATTTTGGATTCAGGAAGTATATAATATAAACTATTTTGCTTGGAAACGATCCTTGGTAAATACAATTCCACTATATTCTATACTTATTTACAGTGATGGATCAAAGAACATAATGTTTAATTGGTTACAATCTCTAAGACAAGGCCCAGACTTTATAATAAAGTCTTTATTAGAATACCAGAAATCGTACTAATGTGGAATGCTGATGCCAGCAAGTTGTATATACTTTGTGAACACTGCGATAAGTGTCAACCGTACAAATTTTTAGAAGCAATATATCTCAAAATGAATAGAGCAACATTAAATGACTTTACATTTCAAGTGGAAAGCTTGTCTATAGGTCCGCCAAATTTTAGAGCGCATGTGAATTCTAATGTAATGTACAAATTTATAATTGATAACATAAATCAACATGGTATTAGTGTACACAACCTGTTAAATTCGTATAAGTCAGATGACTTTTTTCTGGCAATAGAAATGCTTGAACCCCATATAATTCGCAATATTATAAGTACTAATATTTCTATAGAATTTGTTCTCAACGCAAATAACCGCTACAATTGGTACGGTCAAAGAGTTTTTGGCTGTCCAAACACAGCACAAGTATGGTACGATCCAGTGTCTCAACCGTATATTTTACGACAACCAGCTGCTAGTATAACAAATTTTGAATATGTAGGCCTAATCCTACGAAACTCTAGATTGCGAGTGGTCAGCTGTCACAAGGAGGAAATTTCTTGGGTCACCAATTTAAAAGAGTTAGTGTCTCCATTTGATTGGTATACCTGGATACTCTTAATAATAACTTGTATATTAACGTTTTTGTTTGTTGCAAAAAGTAGGGTTATTTACAAACTAATTGGAAAAGCTGATAATACTGACGAGAGAAAACAATATGAGAGGGATTTTAGCTTTGTAGCTTATAACATTTTTGCAGTTTTGGTAGATCAGGGATGCAATTTATTTCAACATGTTTATTACAGAAGCAAAGTTATTTACTGGTTTCTGTTCTTTCTGCCACTTATGATAAGCTTGATAAGCAACGACTACAAGGGTGACAATATTACTAGACTTACAGTGTCTCCACCGTTGAAATCATTTGATGAATTTGAATCTTTGGTAATACATCGCTTTAAAATATATGTTCCTGTACAAATTTTAGAACAAGACGTGGAGTCCGAGTGCACTGAAACTTTGAAAACGATATTAAATAACTTAACACAGATAAATGGACACGAAGCGTTTCCGATAGTGTCACAGTTGTGGTACTATTTGCAATTTGTAGTTTCTGAAACATCTCAAAAGAAATGTCAAACGTTAGAGAACATGAAAACACTGTTGTCTAAAAGAGTGTGGCTTTATGTTAATCATTCGGAAATTTTTCCAAGTTGGAAAACTGAAAAAGAACTAATTCTTAAGGACGGGGCCCTTTTAGACAGGTTTGTGAACCCACATATGTCTAAGTGTTTTCATAGTGCAGTTATGCTTCCTGAAGGTTTGGCAAAAGTTGTATATTTTAATTTAAGTGCGTATGAGCAGCCAGTATTTTACGGAAAGGATATAATTACTGAACATTATGTTGGTTATTTTTTCTTTGGACATGTACCTAGAAAATATGTTTTCCGTGCAAAGAATATAGCTCAAAACGGAATATTAGAATGGTGGAAAAAATATTTTGAAAAAGTAGCTTCTCAAAAAATTTTAAAAACTCAGTTTCAAATTCGAAGTAATAACACTGCAACCTTAGGTAATCAACAAAGAGCAAATCTAGGTAGTCTCATATTAATTTTATGTATAGGGCTTATGATAGCATTTGTTATGTTAGTGGGAGAACTGGTACGTGTGTCTAATATTTCAATTAAAAAATGCATAGCTGTTTGTACAGATCTACGTAAGAAGGAATCAAAACCAATTTTGATCGAGAATTTCAGAACGCAAAGATATTTTTCTATAACCAAAGTTGATGCATAAATAACAATGTAAATTCTCGATTTCTTGACTTAAACGTGACTTGGTTTAATAGTTCCCGCAGAATAAACCTTCTGTATTGCTCTGCAAGCTCGTGAAAAGTTTAAAAACTAATATTTAGAATTAGAAAAAGATGAAATGTTAAAGTGGAACTTGATTGCGTGATGTATGCATGCATATATTATAAAATAAGTTATGTTTAGTTGTATTTCAGGTACTAGTCATGCTAACCGTTGTTATTATTGTACACTTGATATTTTGGTTAGAATAAAAATTCTGTAATACCAGCTTTATCACATGCAAGTAAACTACTTTTAAATACAATTTTACATACAAATACAGATGTGTTTCAGCATTTTGCTCAAAACTTCAACTCATTGTAGTTTTGTGAGCAACGAAACTAACCACTTTTGAATTTGAAAATTCAATTTCATTTAGTGGCCGATGATGATTTCTAAAAGTTGTGATGAGCTTGACCATCTAATTGAGTTGAGTTTCTACCTCTAATCTTTACTACTGCCATCTGCCATACACGTCGTAATTTGTGTTGGTATATTAGGAGGTAATATAAGACACGCCACAGGTTCATTTGATGACTGACTTAATTGTTGTTCTGATTATTAAGTATTATTTTAGAAGAAAATGTTTATTTAAGTAGCCAAATTAACAGTTACTTATTAATTCTATATTTGCAATAAATATAAACTGTTATATAAATATAATATGTTAAACCACATAGATTGAGTTTGTATTAGAAACTATTTTATAAATAAGATAAGCAATCTAAATCCAAAATCACTAATCATATATTATTGTAAAGATACACATTAAACTGTATAATTTAAGTATTGATACAAACAGATTGTTAGGTTTTGCAAAGGCAACAAAATTGAATATATATAATTATTAGAGGTGGGTTTACGTTCTATAAATTGCGTATAATGTTTATTTTGGCAACATAATATAATACTTAAAATGACAAATGCTAATGAGTTACTACAAACTATATTCCAACTAATAAAAATTGTACCGTTAAATCATTTGCAAAATGAAGGCAAACCAGAGGCGTATGTTGGTCAACAAAGTTAAGGGATCCAAATTTTGCTTTGAGAAGACAGCAACTTCTAAGAAACTTGAGTTTGAGCCTTGTATTCTTTGAAGTAACAGTGAGCTGATAATTTGAAGTATATGACACCAGCTTGAAAATATGCTGATGAACTTTCCCGCATTCTAAATACATTTTTGCCAGTCCACCAAATAAGACTAATATGACTAGTACAGTGTCAGCAAGAACAAGAAGAAGCATGACTAGTTGAAGAATAGTATCAGGGCCAATATGCATCTTGATTAATGCTGTCATACAAAATGACTGCACCAGAATATCCGCCATCATCAAAATTGGGACAATTTCCTTCTGCTGAATTTCGTTCAGTAAAGTTCCCAGAATTTGGAGTGAGCGATAGGGTATTGACATATTAAAACTTTCCATGTCCTTAGTAAAGTTTTCCAGAAACCTATAGAACGCATGCAAAATCATCGCATCATATTTAAAGATGATCTTCAACTTACTGTTTAATTTGCTTTAATAAACTACTTACAGTTGAAGATATTCCTTCAGCGTGACAATAGAATATATCATAATTGTGCTACATACCAAAGGTGTAACGTTAATTGCGAAGGACCACAGCCAGTGGTTAACTATCATAATAACCATTTTTCCTGCAACATTTTGAATATTCCAGAGAGACAATTTGGGATTTACACATTCAGGCAAAATCCAATATCCCAAAAGAGTAGTTTTACAAGGATTAAACCAGTGCAGACCGTAAACAAAGACCACAGGATGTACCAAAATTGTTACAAACAAGCCATATGCTAATAGCACATTCAGAAGATCAATTACTGATTTATTCTGCGTAGAGAGCAATGCCTTACGTTTTAGTAAACGTGGATATTCTAGTAGTCCATTAATATATAAGCAAATAACGGACACGTTCTTTACACATACTTGCATAAAAACGTGATTCGTAATAATGCAGGTTGTGGCAAAGCAAAACAGAAATTTGTCAATCCAAGCAGCTTTTGTATCTTTGGTAAGAACAAAGTTGTGAATTCCCTGAAGTAAAAGTCCAAGGGTTAGTAGCGCATGTAGTAGTCGTTTTACCAGGCTAAGCCTTGAATATTTTTCTGGGTGCAATTGCTTTCTCTGATTTTTCAAACTAAATTCTACACTACCTAAAGACGTAGACAGACGGCATATTTTTTGTATGAAAGAAAACTGATTGCGTAACATTTTTTAAACAAGCAAAAATGGAATTACAGTATATCTAAAGCCTTTAATGTAGAACCTAAAAATTTAAGATTAGCTATTCTAATGTATTGTGAGAAATATACCGTGAGCTGGTAATGTCAGGTCTTTTTATAACTGTGAAAGACTTTTTAATACTAAAACTATTGATACTAAAACGCTCAATCTAAGAGCAAGAGTAGGCTGACTGATACTAGACAGCTTTTTCGGTGACTTCAGTAAGAGCAAAGTAAAGGTAGATTCCTTATCATTAATAATTTGTGCACGTGTAAGTTATAACATTTCAAATTTTAAATAAAATTTAAATAAACCCACAGTTTTGTCTACATTGCCGGAACTTCAAATATTTGTATATTTCTTTCCAATCCAACCCAAACCATGTAAACTCATAAAACATTATATTATATTTGTTT
Source organism: Entomobrya proxima (assembly GCA_029691765.1). Classification (NCBI taxonomy): domain Eukaryota; kingdom Metazoa; phylum Arthropoda; class Collembola; order Entomobryomorpha; family Entomobryidae; genus Entomobrya; species Entomobrya proxima. The sequence continues at coordinate 41,613,804 of CM056168.1, read as the reverse complement.
AGTATTTATGAACTCTTCAGCAAATACGATATTTTGTTTTAGCTTAGTTGTTTACAAAACGTAAATAAATTATGATAATCGGAACCCGTATATTTACTTCCTGTCAGGTTGAGCAGAAATAATGTTATGTTAAATGGAACAAACCTGTTTCCAATGGTTTATTGAAATCACGACTAAATGACACAAGAATGACACTCAGTGAACACCAGCTTTAAAACCTGACAATCACTAGTAGCATAAAGCTTATTTCCTAATTGTTACTAATCTGTAATCTTCAATTTTTGCAGTTGTTATAAGAAAATTTAAAACATGAATACTATTCATATTAAACTATATGAAACTCATCATAAGTTCTCTTATTGATTTTAGCAAGCTAGATTCTTAAATATCTGACATATTAAAATATCTTGGGCTTTTAACGGTATGTATGCAAGCGTGACCATTTATATTTTAATTATATCAACTTTATACCCGTTATATGTATTTCCATATGTATACCTCTTGCGAAACTCCGTAGTAATTGAAAACATATTCTTGGCAGGTCGATTGAGCAACCTACGTACACATCGCACTTCTTTCACACGATTAAATTCACGATAAGATTAATTGTATGTATAATTTTTTATACCGAATCAATTAACGAGTTTGATAACATTTATATTTAAACAAAAAATCAATATAATATCAAAATGCAACTACAAGGATAAAGCGAATTGTATATTTTCTAATTGACCTCGTAGTTAAGTTTAGTATCCATGCATACATTACGCTCATTAGTATTAACTAAAAAGGTACTTGTAAATATTCATTATAAAAACTCATTTAGGGTTTTTAGTTCTGATTTTGGAAATCTTTTTGTTTTGTTTTCTAAACATGTCATTTACAAGTCACTTAACAGCCAACGTGAGAATCCCTACGCAACAAAAGCGGTATACATAAACGACTGTATGCAAATGAAGTTTCCAAAAATCAATTAAAACTTTCTAGAACATGCAACCTTTACATTAGAACCTTTTTGAATAATCTACAGTATCGAGATTCCTGGGGAAAGTTATTATCGCAATTAAAGGTTATGTTTGCAGCTGTATAAAACAAGCAAACAAACAAAAAGCAGATTTTGTGAATACGTCTATAACAATTCTAGAATATTTGTGTCATGTTCTAGACCATAAATAAAGTCAGTATTTACAACGTCGCCAACTGGGGCGCCTAAAGACTCAATACTAAACATACACGCAAAAAAGAGTGTAAAGGTATTCGGCTAGTGAACACAAAGTCACTAGGTAGCTAGTCAGATCTACCGATTATGCTAATGAGTAGCATTGGAGGCTTTATGCATGAATTAAATCTCAGTGCTGGAAATAAGGAAACGAACTGAAACGTAGAAAAGGAGCAAAGAAGGTGAATATGCTAATGGTGATATCTCAGAAAGTTGAGATAAGGCCACATAGCAATGTCAACGTAGATTTCGGTGAACAGAGGAAAAGCCAAGTCATTCACTTGTCAACGGAGCTAGAGGGACAAGCTCCGAGTGCGTAGTAGTACAGCTATACAAAAGAGAACCTAATAAAATCCAACACTAGGAAGGGAATTCCCGCCACTAGTGCTTTGCAGATGGGACCATTTGAACGTCCCATAAGCAATGCATTAGCGGCGGTAATTCCCTTCCTCTTGAACCTCTCTTATACCTTTTCTAATTTCGGACAGTAAAGTGTACATTTACCTGATTTCCTGCGTTAAGCTTATTGCCTTAGTTTGCTAAAAGTAGTTGCTAATTATTTATCTGAGTTTGATTAAAGAGTTAAATAAAGCTGTAAATACTAGCCTACATCTGCAGTTGTACTACGCATCTATTTATTGTGCTTTTGACGTTTGATGTGCACTCCAGAGAGGTGAGAGACTGGAACCGTTGCGTAAATCATTTGTGCTGTGTGCTGTGCTCATCATCACTCCACAACTTGAGTAATAGTAAGTAGCGCAATTTATCATAAACCAAGCATGCAAGATTCTGCAATGCAAATTAGGGCTACAACGAACGTTTAGACGGGTTAAACAGGTCATATAGTACAACCACAACCCCATTTGGACGTTGCAAGAGAAAAAAACATGCCGCTGATATGCACAATTGGAAAATATTCGTAGGCACTTACCGTAAAACTCGGTTTATGCCCCGGGGCGAAATTTCAAATTTGAGGTCTCAGACCCGATAATAAACCGGGGCAGGGCAAAAATCCAAATTTGCGAGTTTTCTATATAATTTGACAGTAAAGTCGCAAAAATTTCTTTGAATATTTAAAATTTTGGAGATATTTTTTTGTAATACTTTTTTCAAAAAAAGTTTTTCTGTGAAATTTTGTTAGCGCTGTAGCTACATACATAAAACCATTTAACCACGTTAGTTAGCATAGGTAATTACACAAAAGTTCATTCAAAAACGGTACTTTTTATATTGTTTTGTTTACAATTCATACTAAAGCATTTTTGGGGCAGGACAAAATTTCAAATTTTTACCTCTAAACCCGGCTATAAATCGAGGCCGGGTATAAACAGAGGTCCGGGTATAATCCGAGTTTTTACGGTATATTAGCTTTATTAAAAATACACAATAATGTATGCGTAGAATCTCTTCAAATATTAAATATTATGCTTGTTAAGTACCGTTGTGTCTTTTTATTACGTACCTAGACATAGTAAAGCTAGTATAATTGTCATGCTTGTCTGTCCATTTGAAAATATTTTGCTTTCACACTGCGCTAAACTTACAGAAGTTACGTAAGTGTTATGCAATAGCAAAACTGCTAGAATCAGTAATACACTTCTAATTCTTCCAAAGAAACAAACAAGACTACTATAGCAAAGGTCAATTATGCTGGATGCATAATTGAAGGCACTGTGTTCAGCAGACAGGCATAGCAGAATAGAATGTGATCTATAGTGTGTTTGATGGAATCCATCGTTTTTGTCATAGCTTATGTAACTTTAATGTATATGATCTTACTTAACGTATAACGTTCAATTTGCAATTTGGAAATCACCTAACACCACCAACTTCTAAAAGCAAGCGTTATGGGAAGTTAAACCAATATCATAAAATAATAATAATGCTTGCTGATGTTAACAAGAACAAGCATATTCAAAGGACCAAATTGCGAACGTATTTCCTATTTCGTGAACCATTGGCAGTTTTGACCACTTGAAGTTACGATTTTTCCTTGTAAAATCCGTTACGCCGTCTTTCAAGAAAACATGAAAATGTTCAACTTTTAGTTTGATTTTGACTCAATAAAGAACTTTTACACAGGTACAGGACGGTTAATGTATGACAAGATACTTTTTGTCAACTTGATCCAAAGCACCTCCAAATATGCACATCACTACGTGGGGTTGCCATAAGGATTACATACAAAACTCCCGACTTCAAGTGGTCAAAACTGCCAATGGTTCACGAAATAGGAACTTGTGTCCAGCAACACTTTTAATAAGCTTGTCAAGAGCTATCGATTGGTATATGTCTCAATGCGGAGCGGCTTGGGCCCACTCTTCATAAGGTTCGCTATATGGCCCTTTGAGTGAAATCGATTACCAGGATAATTCTTTTCTAGTGCAGCAAAGCATCAAGGGAAGATAAAATTGATATGTACTGAAGTGAAGGACTACAATGTTCACTATTGTTTGTAAACTGAATCAGCGGTAATTATTTCTCTTCGTGCACACTGAGTATTCAATATCAAAAAGAGCTTGTTAAAACACGCAGCGCAGCAAGGCAATGTCAAGTTGCACTAGTTATAAGTATTGCGTCACAATAATTACTTAATCAAGCAGCTGGACTATATAATCTATTCTGAAACCGAGAAAGTTGCAGTAGAGTGTTAACGTACTGATCCTTTCAGACAGAAGAGTGTTCGGATTCTCCGTCTGCACGCTTTTGCTAATATCTCTAACTCTCTAACCACTGGCAAAAATAATTTTCAGAACAGTTAAAGTTTCTTAAATTGTTCTTTTCTCCGTAAGCTTATCGTTCTAGTAAAACGCTAGATCAACTAGATATTTTTCAAAATGTGGTATCACTTTTTATTTCTGTACAAGCTTCTTCAAAGCTGCTATCGATTAAAATATATATACGATTCAGAAACCTCCATTTTCCGAATAAATCATCGCAAAAATTACGCGTATTACTGGACCAAATTGCAAGTTACTTTTGTTTTGTTAATAAGCTTTTATCGAATTTTAAAATTTATGGCATTCAGTGAAGTCAAGAATGAATTGGAAGGAAGAACCTTTGCAACTTTTATTATGGATTTGTTGTACTATACTCTATGCGTTTTCTGCATGGCTTGCGTTTACACTTGGGAACGGAAGAGCCACGAAGCTGTGTGGTTTTTGAACCAAATGATAGCCCTAAAGAAACCAGAGGGTAGGTAAGCCATTTATTAGTTCAATTTATTTTAAACTTTTAATTGTTTATCTTTACAGAACTCATGGACAAAACACTCTCGTTTGAGACTTTGGCTATGTATAGTCTTGGAGGAGTTGCAGTGATAATGCCAATTACGCTGGTGCACTGCCATTTGTCTTTGAAGAAACTCCAGCAAATATTATCCTGCGATTTGTTCTGCCTCCAATTTTAATAGACAATGTTTGGATTGAAAGGAGTTTATGCTCACTCTATTTTGTCATGCATGGATATTTTGCGGCTTGCTTAATTGCTCAGAACATTTCGGTGGTTATCATGGTTCTTTACGAGTCTCGGTTTATTGTACAGCCTTGTTATAACACGGAAATCATAAACTCAGGTTTCGTAATTCCTAATGTTTTCATTATTGTAAGTAAAATTAAGCGCGTATTGATAAAACAACGACGAACGGCACATGCGTCTATAAATTCTCTATCCAGACAAAAACGTGAATGTAGCCTTAATTTTTCACGTGCATTACATACCTACAATCAAGTTTCGTTGATTTACAAGTCCTTTCAAAGTTTTGTGTTTGCAATGGTACCAGTTCTAATTTTTGCTGCGTTTTCGTTAAACGTTGTATGCACATACGCTGTTATAAAAATAAACCATAAGCTACCTACATTGGTTGTAGCAGCATTGGGCGCTGTGGATGTAATTATTTTTGTAAACACCTTATGGTTCTACTCTTTTTATTGGGTGATTACTGTGGAGGTTGACAAATTTCTAGATTTATGGAGAAGTAAGGTACTTTCAAGATTGTTTACACTGCAGCTGAGATGCTGTCGGAGAATCATTATTAAGGTGGGCAGTTTATATGAGCTCAGTGAAGGCATGCCGTTGGAACATATGATGCAGGTTGTAGATATGACCACGAATATGATGTTAGCTTAACAATAGCTTTAATAGTTGTAGTATCTATAAATACATATAAAGTTCTATAAATATCTACATTAAATCGCTTTAATTATGATTTTAGCAGAATAGCATTTATTGCAACTACAATCATTCAATTTTCAATCAGCATTTTTATTGAGCTTAGCTTGTATCTAGTGTAGGAACACAATGTAAGATGTAAATTTATTCAAATAATAAAAACAGTATTGTACAAAAGTACAATCTGTTTCATTCTAGCTGATAATCTGAACAACTAACATAATGAGCTCCTGTGTGTTGTCTATAATTTTGGACCAAAACCTTATTGTAATATTTCTGTCAAATATTCCCAGCATTGCTACGGGAAAACCGATTCTTCTAAGTGATTTGCAAACTCGTCTGTTTATCTGACGGGATTGTCCAAGATACTGCTGTCGGACTTCAATTTCCCAGTCTCGAATCAGTTTTTTGCTTTTCTCAGCCGAATACTCCGCCATGGGTACAACAACCATTAAAAATGGAACCAGCACAATAACAATACTGAGTGCAACTATTAGTCCCATCGTACCAACTACCATCCATCCAATGACAATTACCATGATACACATTTCTACCAAGGTTGTACCCATTTGAATGCTATAGTTTACTATTTCTTCTGAAAATTTTAATATTCTTGCTTGTGCAACAAAGAGTTCTTTGTACTTTTTAATCCCGCTGTTCAGATTTCTGCTATTTTGAATATTGTTTAAAGTTGTATTTGCACCTTGTGTAAACCAAGTAAAAATTATAACCAACCATAGAAATGATTGCAAAGTTACTGCTATGCTATCATACAACACAACTATTGATATGCATCTTGCCATTCCATAATATGGCTTGGCATTCTGGAAAATCTCCATTGACAAAACTTTTCGAAGTATTTTGTCTGGCATTCCTTCAGCTGTTATTGAATGGCCTACAAACACAGTAAATAGTGATACAAGTCCTAAGTTGACTGTACTTGTGCCAAATATTCCAATCAAGTCCCCACGGCCGGTTTTGAAGACACGATACATTTCTGTAGAAACAAAAAATGCTTATGTATGTAGGCTACTTATATAACATTACTTGCGTAATTGTTTACCTGTTAATATTGCTTTCTGTATAGCAAAGTAGGAATACTCTTTCGACATTGCTTCGGTTGAAGCAAACACGTTTTGAAAATTGTTTAAGTGATCTGTGGCTTTTACCCGATATTTGTACATACACGTGGAAAATACGGCACAACAAATGGGGGCAAAGTCGATGGTTATAAGTTTTAGGTAGTAGGAAAACGGTTGTTCTTCTGGATTCATCAAACCTTCGTATATTAAAAAGTAGCAGAAACCAAGTGGCATCAATACATGCGAATAAATCAATGATAATGTGTTGGTAGGTGTGCATAGTTCCATTCCTTTTAACAAATACTCCACTTCTTTTGTTTAGAATTCCAGTATATAGGAAAAGGACATACTGACTGTGGCCGAAAATGCTGAAGATAACTTATCAACTTTGGAGACAAAAACAGAATAGGATTACTCATTGTACTTGTTTAATTATGTAGGTTTAGATTATTGCAGAACTAAACGTTCTTCCAACTCTCTGGTTTCTAGTTGAACTGTAAGAGAATCCGGTTTTGTTGTTGACCAGTTGACCTAAGCTTTTTGGTTTTTAGCTGAATGTGTCCTCAATATTACTTGTAAAGCTACAGGCTCACACATTGCGTGTATTGACGCAAATAAGTTGTTGACATAAAAAGTATTTTAAAGCTGTTTACCAGAAAACAATTCAGGTCAGGAAAATGGTAATTTTGTTTTGTAGTAAATTTTAAACAGTTTAATTTAGTTTAACATCAAACTCAAATGTACTTGCGATCGAATTCATTTATGTATGAAAAAAGTAAAAATGTGCGTGGCCGTTTCTAATAAGACTTTTGATTTTTTTCGGTTTATTGTCTTGGTTGTTCAATTTTCCTTATATTAACGGTATAAAATCAGCAACAAGACACATTAAAATGTTTTATTAAGCTCATTAATTTTTACACAACTACACAAGTTTGATTTTTTCTAATTACGAATAAAATAATATTAGTATACCTCTCTTGTAAATAATGCCAATAACAATACAGAATACTTAATATAGGTATTTAGATTATACCTACCTTGAATAATATATTTTAGCTAAATGTGTAGTAACATCAACATCTGATTCTTAAATTGAGATAGAAAAGTTTTACAATAATAGGACTGTACAGTATCAATCATAACTTCTAGCAAAAACTTCTCAATTAAATACATTATTACACTTTGAACATTTCAAACCCAAAAGTATTTCAAACATTATCACGATAAAGCAAACAAACGTTAAGTACGCAAATAAAATAACTACCAGCAAAAACTGCCAAAATTCAATTTTCGAATTGGATGCATGGTCTGTATTGATAAATTTTCCAGCAACTACATATCTACTGTATGTAAATAAATTCCACGTATTATTGAACTTGCCTATAACCTTGACCTCACTTAAAGCTTTTTTCTGAAATGTTGAAGCAATTTCAATTCTAATTCTATTCGTAATCCCTGCCTCAGCAAGAGTTGCTATTAATGTTTTTAATCGACTGAAGAAGAAATAGTTTCTATTAGCAAACCATAAAACTGGTTCAGGAATGAAAATTGGCTGATTAAAGCTATTCAGAATTTTTTTGTTGGCAAGTAGATGTAACAGAGGTATAACAAATTTTGGGTTGTGTATTTGTTGCTTCCCAACATTTTGATATAAAATTGCAAATCGTTCTGTTGTTGAACACGTATTTGTTTGACTTCTGTTATGGAGGTTGCCTCTGTCAGAATAGTTTGTACAAGCAACTGGTTTCCCCTGTGCGACTTTCAAGATAAAGCTTGCCAGTTGTCCCTTTGTTTTTATGACACGTATTTTCTCCACACTGCGATGATAAATATTTATTCTAGGTTTAAAAGCAATTGTAAGATTTCCAGCAACTCTAAGATCTTGTTGTAACATTTGTGATACTAGAATATTGACGACATCTAAGTCAGCTATAACTTTTAACTTGTTAAATTTTCTTGAAAGATCAAACACATCTGCCATTGTCTTTGGTATGTGCTTTGGCATTGGTTCCTCTGTTAAATTTGTATACATTTCAGAACTATACAAATTACTAATTATGATTGTTCCTAACATCCATATTACCATCAAAATATGGGTTTTGTAACACATACGATTTAATTCTAAATAACTAGATTGACCTAACAGCATTGATAGTAGCCAAAAGAGCCAGTCACTATATGTACTTCTTTCAGTAGTTTTTTGTAGAATAAATGTTAAAACAATGATAATTAATGTCAGAACAATCCACACGTCATATGTAAATAAAGCAACAATCGAGAATGTAGAATATGATATATGAGACTCTACAGAACGCTCTCCCAAAACTATGTTGAAACCAAAGCCTTCATACTGAACACCAAATGGAATACAAAGACTTGGATTGATAATTTCTTTGGAGTTTGTGTGGCTAATCGCCAAGTTATGTGCACTTAGCAAACCGTATTCAAGTTTAGTTTTAACAAACCAGTTTATCGAGGTGACTGAGCTATTTTGCCACGTTAGGAATAATTGAAGAATACATTCCTTTTCGTAGTTTGATACAAAGATAGTTAGATCCGAAAAGTTGCATGCATCTCTTGTTCTTGTGCTTTTTAAATCAAAGGCCGTTAATGCATTTAACTTATTTTCACAGATACCTGATTTTGATTTAATATTATGTATTGCTGTAACATTAAACGATGATTTACCAGTTGCAAATGTGACAGTAAGGAAAAGTTTTTCAATGTTGTTTAAAACTAATGCTAACTTGTTCCAATTTAGCGCTAAGCGAGATTTATCAGTATAATGACATCCAACAAACCAACCAGATTTTAAAGAAGGACACTGAGATCCTAGTTCTATGTTTTGGTCAAATAAAAATAGTCCGATTACTTCTGGACCGTGTAAATACCATGGAAGTGTTACAACCACTTTCCAAAAGTTACAAATTCTGGTGTTAAATTGTACAAAAATTAAAATGAAATCTGGACTGCCAAGAAGTACTCTTGATTGCTGCTTTATTTTATTTAAAACCCCTACGTTGGTTCCAATATCAATAAACTCTTTACGACTTCGAAATACTGAAATAGTATCATGTCCGTAGCTATGTGCCATTATATTGTCTGCTAAACAGATGCTACAACTTGACTTATATTTTTTAACATTATAAATAGTCTTGAAATATTGTGCACTTTCCAGACTAATACTTTGATTTGCATTAGAATGCATTAAAAAGTTATTATGTAATGACAAAAACACGTCGGTTTCAAATAAACTTTTGACATTTTTGTTTGAATTATACCTGATTATGTGAACAGTACATTCTGAAGTGAGAAATATTTTCTTGACATAGGGTAACCATTTGTTAATATTCTTCGAATTTGACGAGTTTACAAGTAACAATATTTTTAGTAGAAGTAAAAACATGGTTTTGAATAGTTTTGCAATAAACTGTATTGATCACTGTAACAAAATTAACAAGTCTATATTACCAATAACAAATACTAAACATTTCTATGTGGGATAAAGTGTGACGTAAAAGTAAAAACATTTTAAATTGTTCATTTGTGAGTTTATTTGTAAGTTTTTGTCTTGAAAATATAATAGACACTTAACAAAGATATAATAAACACTTTTTTATCAATAAGAATGGCTACGCAATAACCGTCTAGAAAAACTATTAGAAAAAAATCCAACCAAATGTTTACAAATTATAATAGTTTTAAGCTTCAAGTTTTAAGTGCACTCTTATTCAATAGATTCTAAGCAAGAAATTTAAAAAATGCTTTATATCACAAACTTTAGAATTTTTAGGGCTTACTTGATGTTCACATTTGAAAAATAAATATGAATGACAATACATGATCATCATTTAATTTACCGTAAGTGCATGTCAAATATTCTAAATAACATTTAAAACAAAACTGAACAGCTTCCACATAAAAGCAATAAGTCTCACGGGTGTAAGGTGTTGACGATGTACTATTGTTATAATAAATATATGATTTTCTTTCATATGAAGCCCAATACAATGCTTTAAAGGGTCACTTAAGTTTATATATCACGACTAATAAATGCGTCTATTTACTTCAACAATGAAAACCACCAGAGCAAATAAAAGACCTATTATTCCCAAAATCCACACTGATCTAAGACTTATAATAGTCACTGCTTGTTCGACATTGTCATTACTCGTACTTATATCAATATAGTTTACACTTTTCCCAACTCTTCCTTTACTATCCACAATGGTTTTAAAGTTCCATGTTTTGTTAAATTCCCCAATGACGTTAGCATTTTTAAGTAATTGCACTAATGACAACTTTCTATACATGTTAACAATATGTGTCCAAATGCCTGTTTCAACACAACTACCCAATTTATTCTTGAAATATGGTTCAATATAACTTGGTTTCAGAAAACTCCAGAGCTTTATCCCAGGAAACAATGCTATGTCAAAATGCGTGTAAAACTTTGCTTCAAAGAAGGTTTGTAAAAGTGAAAGCATGAAGTAATTTGTTGTGTATAATGGCTTGCTTGGTTGACTCCCGTATATTAGCAAAACCTTATCAAGACCGTTTCTAAAATTGTCTTTTGTGCATGTCCAGTCTTTTCCTGTATAATTTCTACATAGTGGAACTAACTTCCGTACTGCAACACGCCTCATAATTTGTGCTAAATGCTCCTCATTGGACCATGAAAACATACGAAACATTTGCATTTTGTCTTTTAATTGTTTTAAATTTAGCAATTTGCTTTTGTTAAAATTTGCTTGTGACCAAATCAAATCGTGTAAAGACTTATCTCCTATTATATCAAAGGTTTTGTCTTCCAAAGCCTCATCAAAACTTGCAGGCAGATCTTCTGCTTCAGGTTCTGCTGTGAGGAAGTCAAACATTGTGGCAAGATAGCTCTGCCTAACAATTAGTCCAACAAGCATCCATCCTATAAGTAAGAGTGCAGTTTTTCTGGTAATCCATTTATTCTGTATTTCTCCTTGCTCAATACTTGAAGCAAATACCCACATTCTACTACCATTGACTCCACTAAATGATAATAATTCCGCGGTAACTATAGCAATAACTAAGCATAATGCCCACTCAACAATGGTAAACATTCTCGTTAGTATTCCTAGATCTACCTTATGCAGCAACGAATATTTAGATACCATTATAATTTGACTGTACTTGTCAAAGGATGCTCCGTAAGAAAATACTGACTCAAAGTTTTTATGAATCGAAAAACTTGTATTGACTTGAACATTTTTGGAGTAAAATCCCTTGCAGTCTGATTAAGAGCAGTTTAACCATTGAAAGATTAAGGAGACAGCGCAATTTTGACTGTGACTGTCAACATCTTCAATTTCATAGTTAATTTTTGGTCGTTTGTATTCCCTATCGCAACCAAAATACTTTTTGTCTGGCGGATTAATAGAGAGTTTCTGCTTAGCTACGTTAATAGTTATCCAAAACTTTAACAATGCATTCAAATGGTCATTTTCAGATTTATACAGTATCAAAGGCAAAACCAATCCAGGCGTGCATGGGAAACATGGCACAAATAGCTTAATTTCAGATTGTTTGCCAGAACTCACCACTAGTAATTTAAATGGCCAGAACCATTTGTTTTGCCCTTTAGGTAAACTAACGGTTTTGGAATTTGTTTGGGTAATAATCACGTATTCCGGAACATTTGAAGGCCAACGCCCTGGCGTTTTTTGCAAGCTTTGGAAATACTGACTTAAGTAGTACTGTGTGTTACGCTTCTTTGCTTCAATAAACTGTAAGTCATGTATTACATAGACCTCGGAGTATTTTTGAACTTGAAATAATGTCATGTATTTTTGACGGTAGGCAGTGTTTGAAAATATTTTAACCAAATGAGCAAAGTTTAATGTATGTTGTAATATAGTTGAAGCTCCATTGTAGAGAGTTGTAGTATCTACGTGATATTGTGCTTTTTGTGTAGTGTCGTTGGACTGTAAAAAATGTATTATGCAACCAACAAAGATTTTGTTTAACATGGTAGATCTTAATTTCTGGGGAAATATTTATGTTTCTTTTATGCTTTGTTAAAATCGGAGACCGACGTCTTTGAATGACAGTTCTAAAATTTTTGAAGTAGTATTAGCGCTTGTGTAAAACTGAACAACAAATTATGTTTTGTATTTGACGTAAAGAGGCTTTGTGTAGGTTAAAAACTAAAGGACCTAGAGACAAGCTTTTTATTTAATGTTAATTATATTAACTGTCAGTTGGGTGAAAAACATTTCAAATTTCAAAAGTGCTAGATTTGTAGTTGATAATCCGCAGTTGCATGACATAAATATTATATAAATGTTATCGAAAGTAGTCAGCATGTCATCATTTCACAAATCAGCTACTACTCATATCTGAGTTAATAACTCAAGTAACTCAGTAAAGCCTTCTTATGATAAAAATCTTATCTTTTTCTTTTTGCCATGCAATATTCTTAACGATCGCGTTTTATATCACATATGTTCTAACTTTTTTGTTTTAATACTTACAGTGATTATTTATTTCAATACTAATATATTTTTATATAGTTGAGGTTGTTACATAATTTTGCAGGGTTATGGCATATTGCAGATTAAAGATATAGTAGTGCATATTTTGTTTTAAATAGCATCTTTTATCGACGACATTTTGCAATTTTAAAAACGCTTATTTGAAGTATTTACCTTAACTCTTTCCGCATGCGCGTAATGTATTCACTGTAGTATATGTTCATTGGGTTTTATATTTTAGTGTTTTGTGTCTTACGTATTTATTGAAGTAAATATTCATTTGGTTTTGTAATTTCAATGTCTTACCGTTTATCTGCAGATTTGACATTTATATTCAAGGACGTTGTTAAGTTTCATTGCAGTAATTCAACTTTTAGTTAATTGTTTGATTGTTTGTAGCAATTGGTAAGCTAATAGTTTCAAATACAAAAAAAGCATTACACAAGATCTCAGAATTGCCAAGGATATTTTTCAAAATATATTAAATCAGCAAGCAGCTTTAAAAACCCATTTATTAACTAAATTATATAGGCTTATATACTTCCAAGGTTGAGGATAAAAACCGCTGTAGTCTACTATTTACTTTGACATTAAAAAGCCACAAAAATATAAACATATCAGCCTCAAACTAGTAACTTTCCACAGTTCGTTTGTCTAGATTTTACATTCTCACTTGATAAAAACATTTTAAAGGGTCAAAACATTATAAAAATTCTAAACATATTCTTAAATTATCTACTACTAAGGGTTCTTATACTTCAAAATTTTGTGGGAGACAAATCGGCCGCAACTTAAAGTTTCAAAAATGGAAAACATTCCTACAAAGACAACCAAGTGTAGACGTTTTGTACTACTTCTCATGCAACTAGTCACATTTCCAAAGAAAACCGAAAATATTATAATGCTCACTACTAACCTAGGCTGGCTATTTGGTACACTGTCATTTCGTTTTAGGAAAGATAAAACAATCAAAGCTTGCTGCTCACTTGGAAGATTCCTAATAGTTTGTCTTACGTTTTGCGTCAATCTTCTCTACGTATTGTTCATTGCTGTCAGACTACTGCAGCATATTTTTCCTAAAAGGGCACGGCTTGGCCTTATTGTATATTTGGGCTACCAGTTCTTTGCTTATTTACAAATTGTTGTTGTACAATTTAATATTATCTACAAATGGCAAGGCATTCCTGAATTCACAATTTGCTATCTTTCGTATTTTCAAAACTTTAAAGGTAAACGATATATTAACCACCGCTGATCACAATAACATACTATTTTATGCAGCATCATGAATATTCTCAACTCTCAATATTTGCATCGTACAATTCAAATTCAAACTTTTACATTGCAGATCGATACGGTTTACCTAATCGACAAGGTCCAAAATGCTTAAAGTTCTGTTATGCCTGGCTAATTGTTGGATGTCTGGTTACAATCCAGAACACAATGAAGATTAAACGACATCCTTGCCTAACACATTACATAACTTCATTAACACGAAACTGTGAAAAAGTACCCGTAAATTTCTACCTATTTTTATGGCAGTATTTAATATGGGCAACAGGCTGGACTCAAATCTGGGCAATGGTATTTCATTTGTACTTTTATTTCTGTGGGTTGGTTTGGTGTGTTAGAGAATTAGAGTAAGTTTTCACGAGAGATTACTATCACCAACCCGAGCTTATAAAAACTCTGTTTTAATTGTTTTTCAAATTTTAAAAATATTTCAGTATATGCGTAAAGCACCCCAAAACAAAAACATTTCTCCGACAGCCAAACACCTTCTGCAGGGAAATCCGATCATTCCAACTACTACACTCTGTATGGCAATATGCACATCAGGACTGGTTGTGCCCTTCAACTAAATTTGTTGCTATTGGTGTTTCAACTTTGGGCATTTATGGGGTAATAAAGGTAACAGATTCAAACAGATTTAGAATGGGTTTGATGGCCGGAGTAGCACTACTATATCTCTGGGCAGTCTACTCAAAATACGGCCAACTACGTGATCTGTCTAAGAACGTAATACGCAATTGGGACAGAACCCTAAGATCTTCAATGTGGTTTAAAAAATGGATAAAAAGTGTGCCTGTGTTCTTGGTCAATGTTGGCAGCTTTTATCGTGTTGGACGCATAACAGTATTTAGTATATTGGAAACGGCACTGACTTGTACTGTTAATGTGCTTTTATTGTAGAGAACTAAACTATCTTTTAAAAAATAAGAAATCTTTATTGCTGTTGTATGTTACAAAAAATAGATTGGTATTTTAATGCGGTTTTTGTCTGAAATTGCTAACGTGCACACATGATACCTGTAAACATTAAAAATAGACATAATAATATTGCAATGCAAAAAATGTGTTTTTAACAATTAGTCCACATTAAACAACTTACTTATGCCACCGTCAACGGGCAAATTCACTCCAGTTATAAACCCACTCAAAGTGTTGGATGCCAGAAATACAATAACACTGGATATTTCTTCTGGTTCTCCGAGTCTTCCCAGAGCATGATTAGTTTTCCAATGTTCCATAAGCCTATTTCCATAATTCCATAAGTTATATGTTTACCACAGTCAGTCCTAAATGATAAAAAAATATCTTAATCACTATGTTAGTAAAGCTTACTGTTCGATTCCTTTCTCGTCTAGCCCCATGGTTTTCAAAATGTTGGTTTGGACAATTCCTGGGTTTACCGAGTTACACCGCACACCATGCGGAGCCATTTCTAATGCAACAATTTTTGTTAATTGGTCCAAAGCAGCTTTACTCATTCCGTAAGCTAAAGTGCCAGCTATCTGAAAGAATAGAAAGCTAAAGATTACAATTTGCAAATCAATCAGTGATGTTTTTTATTTTGAAAAAATAAGATTATTGCACGTACGGTCCTAATTCCAGAAATGCTGGAAACATTAACAATGCTACCCTTAGACTCCTTCAAATATGGGATTGCAGCTTGAATTATTAGAAAAATTGAACGAGTGTTTATATTCATAATGCGGTCATAATCTTCCAACTTCCATTGCTCAATAGGCCCGGTTATTATAATTCCAGCGGAATTAACTAAAACGTCTAATTTCCCAAATTTTGCAACAGTTTCTGCCACAATTCTTTTGCATTCTTCCGGTTGCTCTAAATCTGCCGGTATTACATGCATCTGTAAAAATACTGTTTGATATTATAGTATACTTAAAATACATATAATTATGGCGCACAAAAATTAACAATTACCTGAGATTTCTGGCTTTGTCCAAGATCCCCGCACAGTTTCATGGTCTCTTGAAGAGTTTCCGAGTTTCTTCCAGAAAGTGCCAACTTTGCTCCATTTTTTGCAAATTCAATTGCTGTAGCTCTACCAATGCCACTACTTGCACCTGAAATGTCACAATAACAGCAATTTCCATATAAAAGTCGGAATTATGATTAGCTAGTTACGGCAAAGAAATACTTTGTTTTTTAATCGAAATTTCCTACCAGTAATAAGCACGACTTTGTCAGTTAAATCTTTCCCAACACTCGACATTTTTGGCAAAATAACTTGTTGATTGTTGCTTGGCGACTGGCGACCAAACTGGCACTACTTTTAATATTGAAATAGAAATTCTCACATATCAAGTGTGACACTTGAAGTGTCGTTGTCGTTGCAAGGTCTATTGCAATATTATTATTTTTATTTGAAAGTGAGTACGCTGCCCATATTTGCAATCTTCAGTAAACGTGACAGTCTATACCGTAAAACGTAATTGCAAGTTACAGTTCACTGAGTTCACCTACTTTATTCTTGTTTGCTTGCATACTGCAAGTTGTCATAGGATAAAAAATGCAATAGTGTGCTCCCTTTAAAGCAACCTTTTACTAAACATGCATTCCTCAAACTAAACGATTATATACATGCTATACATGCCAAAATGCATATAAATTTCATAATTTGCAGCACACTTTCCTTTCACAAAGTGCAACGCAAAAAAAAGTTGAATTGTTAGGACAATAAACTAACTGTGTTACATGTATTGCATTTTGAGCTGACCCTTGATTCTGTTTGCAAAGTTTGCAAAATACATCATTAAACGCAACTAAAAACATAAATGCCAAATAAGAAACTGATTCTGAGTTGGATTGGACTTCTTGCACATTGCACATGCACATTTTGATTGACACAATAATGCAATATCCATTTCTTATAAAAAAAGAAGCTGACATACCAATGTCTATTGATAATACTATTTTTATCAAAAGTGTTTTGCCAAGATAAAATGTAAATACACTAATTTATGAGCATGCATGAACTTATAACAGTGCTAGTCAACAGCAGTCGCAAAACTTGTTTTCATTGCATTGGCTTTTAGAGACCGAAAGATTATGACGATTATGCAACAATGCACAAAAAATGCAAGCGCCTATTATTTTTGGCAATACATGACATTGACATTATTTCAAATTGCACATTTTATTCATTTCCAATACAATTCGAAAAAGAAAAAAGTTCATTCATCATTGTGTATTTCTGGAAAACTTGTCAGAACATTTCCGTTAGCGTGCGCACATCAAAGCTACAAATAACAAATTTTGTTTTATCCAATCAAATACGTAAATTGAAAAAAAGAAGATTTTATAGCAGAGTTACCAAAACCACCATCCACGGATAAATTGGCACCAGTAGTAAAACCGCTTAGAGAATTTGATGCCAGAAAAATTATGGATTTTGCTACTTCTTGTGTTTCTCCCAGTCTACCCACAGGATGGTTTTTTATAAAAGCCTCTTTAACTCTGTATTTTGAAAGAAATGAAAAAATATTGTTTGTAGTTTTCAAAAACATTATAATTTTATTTAATTTTCCTTGATGTGATACCACGCACTGATCAACCTGGCTTTCGTCATTGCAGAATGCCATCACCATATTCGTTGGCAAACTTCCTGGCAGCACGGAATTTACCCTTACACCAAACGGTGCTAGCTCTAGTGCAACACTTCTAGTCAAGTGATCCAAAGCCGATTTGCAGATGGAGTAAGACAATAATCCGGGAACCTTTATTTTAAAATGTTATTTTTAACAGAAACGCAAATGATAGGCTTTTAAAAAGTGTAATATTGAATTTTCCTACATTTCGAAGTCCACAAATGCTGGAAATATTGACAATATTTCCTTTTGTCAATTTAAGATATGGCACAACTTCCTGTGTCAGTACAAACACAGAACGACAATTTAGCTTCACAAGAGCATCGAAATCTTCCAATTTGCTACTCTCAATGGAACCCGGGATTAGCCTTGCTGCGTTATTCACAAGAACGTCAATTTTCTCAAATTTTGCGACAGCTTCCGCTACTATCTTTTTGCACTCTTGTTCCTCATCAAGGTCAGCAATTATTTGCAAAATCTTAAAAATTGCAAAATAAAAATATGAACTTTCTTGTAAATACTCAAATTTACGCTAAAAGCATGTTTTATATAAACCTGAGTTTCAGCAATTTTTCCAGTCTGGAGACAACATTCTTTAGTAATCTCCAATTCTTTGGCATTTCTTCCCGAAATTACCAAGCAAGCCTCCTGTTTTGCAAATTCTACGGCCGTTGCTCTACCTAGCCCACCACTGGCACCTAATTAACGTAGAATAGCCGAGCATAATATTTTAGCCCAAAAGTTATGCCAAATCTGATAACTGAAGTTTAATATTTTTAGAAATCTCACCCGTAATTATGACAACTTTACCACCCATTTCTGTCGCAAGGCCAGCCATTGTAATGAGAGCAAAACTTGGTCAATAAAAATTTCTAAATAGATTTGGTCGACAACGGAATTGTTACTACGTGCTAACTTGAAGAATTAAAGATAACTACTGAAGTGCGCTGCAAACTTGCATTTTGTTGTTTGTGAAATGAAGTGCAGAATAGTTCATATTATGCAACTGCACGCATTAATACTGCAATAATAAATAGCAGGTTTCGTTTGTGTAGTGCATTGCATCGGTTCCTATTTTACATTTGTGAAATGCATGTCAGGCATGCATCTTGCAAATATACAAATGTTCGCAAAAAACAGAATTACCTAAATGGTTTTGTGTGTTAATTTTTTATTGATTGAAAAAGGTTATGCCAAAAAATATTCACGATAGTGTGAGTCACGAGTACAGTACAAAAACAGTACTGGGTACGTATCTCCTTTTTTGAACTTACTACAAGGTTTGTAGCGAAAGGATGATAAATTATGTTAGTGCACAATTAATGAAGAAATTGAAGTTTTTTATGGAATGAATTGCGACTTTTTATTGAAAATGATCACTTTTTTACCTTTTTTCTTTTTGCTTTTACTTTATACATTTTGCTTGGAATAATATCTCTAGTTAAATAAAACAGTAACAGTAGCCAAGTATGTAGTAAAAATGCTTGTTGATAGTAGGTTATCGACGATAAGCAATAAGTCATTTCCAACAATACATGCCATGAAAATACTAGAATGGGTATAACGGACAAACAACTCAAAACGAATGAACTTCAGGTACTTCAGTTTGATCAAAACTGGCCAAAAATCATGCATCACGTGATACAGGTCATGTTCTGCTCAATTTCAAGATGAGAAGTTCGAAGTGGACAGAAAATGAATTTCTGGACATTTTTTATTATAATTTTCTCTTTCTTTGTTAACTGAACGTGTCCCAACCTGTAATTTTGGTGTAATTTGTCCACGTCTAGAACTTCTCTTTGTTACTGCTAAGATGATCATTGTACGAAAGTTCAATATTGTGAACTTTGACTTTTGTGATAGCTACTTCCGGCAAACAGGTCAAATTCGATCCAAAATTGAAACTGGACTTTGTCAAGTACTCACATTTTCCTTTGTCTTTCTTTTTATGGCAAATGATAATTCTTCTGTGAAACCGGAAATGGTTCTATCTTATATCGCTTCATGAAAAGTTCGTCATGAAACGTTTCCTTGTTTTCTTGTAATTTCGTAATTTTCCGAGTTCGAACCCGGAGTAGCCAAGTTGTACTATAAAAAGGGAATGAAAATGGGGAATTGCCATTAGTCCTCTTGAAGTTGTTGATCAAGAGAGTATTCGCCCTGTCCGCGAAGGCGAGTGAACCGTAGTAAGTTCTGCTGGTGCTGGTGGTTCCGCAAGGAACGAAACAGGAACGAACAGGACCAAGCTAGTTCCAAGTCCACACACACAGACAAACGCACGCAAGCTTCCTCCGACCACGACTTCGAAGTGGTCCCCATTTTGCATCCCACGTTTTCGTTTACGTAACGTTCTGCTTGCGGGCTCTGGAATAGCAACTCCATCCAAAGTCATTCTTCTCCAGACTTTTGGCAAGAGCAGAGCTGCATTGGGACTAGAGAATCTTCTGTCTGTGCATTTGGTAAAAACAAATCGTAAGAAATAAATAAAAAAATTCTTAGTTAATTTTAATTATTCGGCTTATCCTTTCAGTGATTTAATACCAAGTTCATTTCTGTTTAAAGTTTAAGGGAAACCGTTAGCAATCCGCTCTCAACCGTTGTGGAAGATGACGTCTCCAAGCCAACCTTGGTTATCCTGGGCCATGGCCACCATGCCGGATTCCAAGTTTAAAATCCACAGTAAGAACATGGAGGACACGCTCAACCGGATTCTCCAGCTGGGAACAGGGCCTTTGTACGATTACCAGGCCAAGGCGGTGTTACAAACTAAGGCTATCATTATGGCCGACGAGGCAAGGTACAAAGCTTGGAAGTACGACCTGAGCAAGGAGCCATTTGAAACCAAGCCGGCGTTAATTGTGGCACCCACCGGAGCTGGCAAATCTGGGATGATGGTCTTCCTTCCGTACGTCCTAGCCTCAAAGAAGCTACTTATCTTAACCCCTTCCAAGGTTATCAGCCAGCAAATTGCGTACGAGTTTGGTCGTGAGCCAGGAAGGGAATGTTTCTTTGAAAAGAGTGGAATGGTGCCCCGAAATGATCCGAATTCTAAAGCCACCCTGGACAGTTTGCTGGAGGAAGTGAACATAATTCAAGGTCCGGGGGACATCAAAACTCGTCTGGCTAACGTGGTCATTGTCAATGCGCAAAAGTTTGGAGGAAACAGCCGACTTAGTTTGGTGTACAATGACCAGGAGATCATTAAGGATGTGGAGGAATTCTTCGACAAGTTTGACACGTTGATTGTGGACGAGGCACACCATTATCCGGCTAAAACTTGGATGAATATTATCAAGTCGTTTGGGAGACCGGTGGAGGGTATGGTCAAGAAGATTATCTTCCTAACGGCCACCCCTTACAAGAACATTAATGGACAGCGGCAGTTTATTCTGGGAAGCGATAAAATGGACAGGGTCGCGTTTGCCATTAAACCGGAGGAAGTTGTGGGTAAGGTTATAAATAAATTGCAGCAGTGACTTATTGGAAGGTTTAAGATTGAGTTTAATTGTCTTTTTAATGTGTTTTCAGGCATTTCCACAAGACGCATTGAATTTCGAGAAGGTGACGAAGATCATGACGCTGAAGATGTGCTTAGTGACATTCTTCAAATTTTTAAGGAGAGTAAGGCTCGGGAACCACGAGTTATTCCCCAGGCCATGATTTTGGTCCGACTTCGAACGGAGGCTACTGAATTGGCGGAGGAGTTAAATGAACTGTCTGGAAAGAAGAACTTTGCTGTGGCCGTGCTTGGTGGAGCAGCAGTCACTTCCGCTTCGTCAAGCCAAAGTCAATCCAACTCGGAGTCAGAGGCCACCCCTAAACGTAAAGGCGGACGATCCTCCAAGTCCAACAAACCGAAATCTGAAGCCTTGGAGGACTTCACTGCTGGGCGTTACCGAGTTGCTATAACTTGTGGAGTGGCACGGGAAGGGTATGATAATCCCAATGTGGTCTGCTGCGTTATTCTTCGGAAGATTGTTAAAGGGAGGATCATGTTCCAGCAGTTTGTTGGAAGGTGCCGAAGAATTCAGAGGAAGTTAGCTGGGCAGAAGGACCAAAGCGTGGGAGTGATACTTAGCTACCCGGAGTTTGAGCAGAGGAAGTTGTGGGATCAAATGGAGCAGTTGGCAGAGCATGATCCGATTGAGGTAAAGGAGGATGAAGATAATACGGAGGACTAATTTAATAACTGGAAATTATTTCTTGTGAATTTTCGTAAGTACAGTAGACCATTGTCTTACAAGTAAGTATTAAAAGTTTTTAATTCATTTGTTCTACTAGTACTGGTAATTATATATGTATTTTTAAACATTAAATAGTTCTGACTTTTCTTTTGGTTTCAGGTTGGCGTCTGTAAGAATCAGACTGTTGGGATAGATGATAGATTTAAGAAAACAAATTAATTTGTAAGCTTTTCTAGTTCTCTGGTTCTGTACTATGTAATGTTAGTAAGTATAAATCATTGTTGCGTATTTCCTTCTTGTAAGTTACAACTTATAACTGTTGTTATAAGTTGAGCTTGTTGAGTTCTCCTAATTTATTTATAAATGTTAAATTAATGATGAATTTAATGAAACTTAAAAAATAGAGAAAAAAACGTGTGTGTTAATTATGTAAAAATGTATTAATGGTGCGTTAAAACAAAGCTGTGAACTTGTACTCGTGATACTAGTTGTAATACTTAATATCTATCGAGTGTACTAGTTATTTTTTTACCCTGTTATTTAAAAAAAAGTTCAATAAAGTTGTTTAAAGAACATGACTTAAGTGTGACTATATTTTATTTAACTTTGGAGCAGTACAATTTCAAATGTAAATACCACGCTAAGCATACTCAGAATGAAGGATTTTGTAACGGTAAAGCAGCCTAAGCCTGTAAATCCAATGGCTGGTCCTGAGGTGACTAATCTGTCCACCCTAGATATCTAAAATGATTAAAAGCATAATATTTGTCAAATATTTTTGTGTAAATACATAATATTTCGTAAATGTGATGAACTTTCACCTCTGCTGTATAGCATTCTGTAGGACACTTTTGAAATACAGCACTTATCTTATGAGCATACACATTAATGCGTGCACAACAAATGGACACGGTTAAAGCTCTCATGATAAGATGTAGGAATGACCACGGAGTGTAAATGGAGGCAACGATGCTGTGGCTTGAAACCTCATTTTTTAGACCATCAAAGAACTGTAACAACGAATAGTTAGATAACGACAAGTATTATGCAAAATGACTTGTAAGTTAAAATTAAGGTGAAAGATACCTGAAGACAAATGTAGAACAAATTAATTGCATAGGACGCAAAAACTATAGGTGAGAAAAACTCCTCAAGTGCATCTAGCAACCTGTATAAATTTTGGTGATCTCTTGCCACTTGAATCCACATTGATCGATCTGAAATTTAAGTTTACGTATATGTCTGTATTCTGTTTGGAATTTAGTTTGTTTTTTGAAATAACCTACCGTTATTTAAACCACGACTAGAATTAACCACTCGAATATTGTCTGGTGCCAACAACTTATTTTCTGCTGCCTGACACAATGACTTAAACCGGAAGTACAAAGCTCTTGCAAAAACGGCTATCAGAACGTCTATGTAATTGACGCTATAAAGTGTCCACTTGTGCTGGATAAATCCTACAACTGCTAAAACCCAATGGTAGCCTAGTACTTGTCCCCACTGCGAGTGTGCTCTCCAGTAGTATGTTTCTAAAGTTGACTTGTTGACAATTGAAGGTTGATCATCAAATTTTTCACCTGTGTAAATTACAGCATTCATTTATAATATTCCTGGCACAATATTATAAATTATATTGACTTTGTTTAAAAACCGCTAATTGTATCAAAATTCTTGAAATATTCCATGTGAAGCACAGCGTTTTCAAGAATTGCAGAGAGCAAAATAACTCCAGATATTAAATACGTATCCCTTTTTAGTGTAACATCCTTCTTGTAATAAACAACACGAGTGTTACTCCAGATTTTGAATATGTTAATAAATTGAGAGCCTCGGCAAAGAAAATTAATGTATCTAAAGGATTTTTAATATAAGCTTTAAAAACAACTTGCTAGTTTTTAGGAATTATACATTTAAATGATTTTTTACATTAGACAAGACCAAATGTACTGCAGTGTAGGCCGAATTGCTTCCGCAATTTCAAGCGCATTGCGTTTGGGTGCGCGTATTGAATGGTAAATGCCTAATGAAGCATTAAACATTAAAATGCAAGTTATTCCGTAGCTTAGCAAACACGTGAAACTTGCTTGTCTGAAATAATATCAATTGCATATATATTCATATTTAGCAATGAAATCAATACAAGGTTATATCAATATGTACTAACCTAAAGGATAAGTTCTTCCACGAACTCGAGAATACTCCAGAGAATGGTAGGACTCCAATAAGTCTTCCAAATATAAGAAAGCCTTGAATACTTTTAAAAAGGTTGTCTTCCTCGTCTTCACTTGGAATACTTTTAAATCCATAAATTCTCAACTTTGGATGACTTTCTGTAAGAATATTATTACATTTTAAAACCATCTCTAAAAGTATGTTTCTACTTATCATGTAGTGGTTTTACCATAGTAATGCGACTTTTCCATAATGATAACCTGTGAGGAAGGATATTTTAAGCTTAACATGTTTGAAAATATTAGTAGACACTTCTCAACGTGACAATTCTGAGTACCGATGTTTTAAGTAGTTTGGTTTTGGTAGATGTTGTTGATGATATATGGCCAGCTGAAACCATAACGACTGTGATACCGCCCCCTAATTATGAAAGACGTATTGACTAGCTACCATTTTATTAAGGTTTTTCCTGTTGACAGTGAATACCTTAAATTATCTTTCTTGTTGAGCAACCTCAAGGACATTGCAGCCCATAATTTATTCAAACCTAAGCTATGACTGTGTGAATGTTTTATGATAAGAATGCAAAAGTCTGTTTATTTAATGCACAACAATCAATTCATCTTTAAAAAATGTACTTACCAGTGTAAAACCGACAAGGTAATGAATGGGTGGCATTATTTTGATAGTAATTCCATTTCGTAAAAACCCAAATAGCACGCAATTTCTCCCACAGCAATTGACACAATGTTCCTTCATCCTTGGACAAATTCCAATTTTCGGCATAATCAAAATATCATAAAAGTGGCATATATTATAGAATTTGTGAAAAACGTTATTTACCCCACAAAACGGATTGTAAAATGTAAATAAGTTTAACCAATTACCTCAATTTACTATCTTAACCTATGTCAACTACCAACTGTAATTGCACATAATAAGAATAATACGTAACTAAATAGAAACTGTCAGATTTTTTAAAGGAATCAATTATATTTTTGATTTACACAAGGAAGCTGAAGTTTATTCAAACTGCTTAAATCAAACATTCATTTCAAGTGATGCTGTTACAATAAATATTATAATATACACACACATAATATGTTCATGTTACATACTAAAGTAAAAGTACGTTTATGGTACAGTTAAGTACGGTATGTAAGGTAGTAAATACGGTCATACGTCCTACACGATAAAAGCTGCCTACATTTACTGTAAATAGAGGCACGCTTTTTATCCATTTTCGTAGCCACTTTGTAGACCTCTTATTTTTAGTCCAATTACGAATTACATTTTCAGACAAATTGGTTAACTGTCCAAACTTGGAATATAGCGTCCAGACATACAGTAGAGTAATCCCTGCCATCATACCTAATCTAATTCTAGTAATATCTGATATCTTAATTAACCCATAAATACCAAGACTAGAGACCCAAGCGGCTACAAATTTGTTCGAGGGACAAAACCAGCCTTGATGTGCGTGTTGCCATAAAGCGTGCAGTAATTGAAATGCGCGAAGTTCTCTACAAAAAGTTACTGGTTGTCGTAGGAATGCTGATGTTTTTGGTTGTTTTACGGATATGCTGAAATGTTAAAAATTTGATTTTAGAATAAAATTACGATAAATTTAAGCATAATTTATAATTGTGTATTCATTTCTTACTCTAATTCTCTCATGCACCAAACCAATCCACAAAAGTAGGCGTAAAGATGAAAACACACGCACCATACTTGTGTCCAACCTGTAGCCCATACTAAATACTGCCATAAGCGTAAATAAAGCTTGGGATTTAGGTTGTCACAATTTGGTGTCAGCGACGTTATGAAGTGAATTTCACACGGACCCTTTTTCATTTTTACAGCGTTCTGAAGAGTAACCAAGCAACCAACAAGCAGCCAGACGTAAAAAAACTTCAAACACTTTGGTCCTTGACGATACCGTAAACCGTAACGATCTGAAACAAAGATTTGAATAGTAAAACTCAACTATTGACAGAGAAAATCTTTAGGCAGAACTTACCTTTGAAATTTTGGAAAAATGAAAAATAACCAACAATAAACTCAGGAATATCTCGCCACTTATATATAATGTTATATTGTACCACAATAATCATCA
The DNA here is from genome assembly GCA_029691765.1 of Entomobrya proxima. Taxonomy (NCBI): domain Eukaryota; kingdom Metazoa; phylum Arthropoda; class Collembola; order Entomobryomorpha; family Entomobryidae; genus Entomobrya; species Entomobrya proxima. The sequence goes on along the minus strand of CM056168.1, from coordinate 41,587,457 downwards.
AAAAAGCAAAGAACTGGTATGTTAGGAAGACAATAACGCTAAGTCGAGCTTTCTCAATAAAAACGTTCTGCATTAGCCTAAAAGCAATAAACAGGACGTAGAAGAGATTGACACAAAAGGTGGAACAGACTATAACATATCTTCTAATTGAAAAGTAAGTTTTAATAGATTTGTCCATCTTGAAACGAAATGACAGCGTACCAAATAGCCATGCTAAGTTTGTTATGAGCATTATAATGTTTGCAGTTTTCTTAGGAAACATGGTTGGTTTTATGAGAAAAGTAAGGCAGTCAAAGTTATATGTAGAAATGCAGAAAGTTACGCTGGCGTTTCACTTTCCAAACCGTAAGTGCAGAAAATACAACGGTTACGCATACTACAATTCCCTAACAATTAAGTAAAATTACATGACGTTGGCTGCTGTATAATATCCAAAACCTCTGCACAAACAAAAGAAAATTATAGGATATATCTTCGTGAAGGTCTGAACCTGTCAGTTGTAACTTCTGCAATTATCTTCTACTGTGTATTTATGCAACTTGAAGAATACTATCTTCGACTAATAATCTTGCCGTCGCTATATTTAGGCTTGATTTAAGCTAAAAATCACAAAATCTTAAGCAATCGTAAAACCATAGTTGCAAATAACCATTGGTTGTGTAGAACTGTAAATGTTTGTCGGTCATACGGTCATATTTAAGTACTGGTTGTAGAATTGACGTAGTTTCCTGACTTCATAAACAATTATTTTGTGAGTTACCAAACGGAGAGTAAGGCTTGTAACTGCAAGCAAATTGCGGTTTAATTAAACCTTCGGCCAGGTGTGATTTTAGCGTATAGTACTGTATATTATTTATTGTTATGCTACATTGTAGTCACAACAGAAGCGAACACATTTAGTAAATATAGATTCCAAAAGCTTGGATGGTGTAATATACTATACTTATAATTACCCAATGGTAATTGGTCTGCAATAGATTGCGGTGTTTTGTAATCAAAAGGGCTTATTCAAATTTAGTAACAAAACCTCAAGGTACAATGCCAAAATTGCGAGAAAGTAAATTGCTATAAAATGTATTTGAACAGAATATGTATATCGTGCAAGAACACAGACAAGGCCATTCTGAAACTGAAGCATAATTAACACAGACACAGATAGAGACAATACAATAGAGATAACACAGACAGAGATAATTAAATATTTTTAAATAAATTACTAAGGAATGAATACTACAAAAAATATTATATAAAACACCGAAATACTTCAAAAATTTCTCAAATACGATAAAAATGTCTACAGTAAGGAAAATCAAAATGTATGATGCAAAGGGTTTCTCTAAAGCGTTGTAAATTTATTTATTTTATCAATTTTAGATAATACCCCTCTATTACAGTAATATCAGATTTCAATTTGAAATTTTCAAACAAATAACAGATTTGCAAAAAGCTTACAACCCCGTAGCAATTACTTGAACATAAATTGATGAACTAATACGCTTTAAAATAGAGCAGTTGTGAGTCTCCCAGTATTTTTTAAAATACGGAACCAAACATTTATTTTTTTAGGATTTTCCCTACAATACTCCGCATTAGAGCATATTTAATGCATTGTAAACCATTTTCCCAAATGTTTCAAATGTAGCAAAAGTCAAAGCCTTTCTGGACAAGTGCCTTTATTAAAAACATGAACTTTTTGAATGGGCTATAATTTACGGAAAATGTGTTATTCACTTTAATACAAAGCAGCATTAACTCTGACATGTACGTAAACGTTTTTACTGAATATGACCTGATTTTAACAAAAGTGAATTATTTTTAAAAACACAATAAATACACAAAATAGGACAATAAAAATCTTTAACAACAAAACTTTAAAAATATTTTAAAAGAACAATTTGGTTAAATGTGTTGGAATAAAAAACCAGAGAATGGTAAACCATTAAAAATGCTCGCTGCGAAAGATCTGGTTTAGACCCCATTTAACCTGGACTAAGTCAATCTAAAATAGGTAAAACATCTATATAATAGATAATAATGGTATAAGCAGGTCTAGAGCCGATTTATGCTGGTCTAGAGCCGATTTGGCTGGTCTAGAGCCGATTTGGCTGGTCTAGAGCCGATTTAGGCTGGTCTGTAGCCGATTTATGCTGGTCTGTAGCCGATTTATGCTGGTCTGTAGCCGATTTATGCTGGTCTGTAGCCGATTTATGCTGGTCTAGAGCCGATTTAGGCTGGTCTAGAGCCGATTTAGGCTGGCCTAGAGCCGATTTAGGCTGGTCTGGAGCCGACTTATGCTGGTCTAGAGCCGATTTAGGCTGGTATAGACCCCAAAAATAAAGTGGACGGACACACGGACAGACGGACAGACGGACACACTATCCGTTAATAAGCTCACCTGCTGACGCAGCGAGCTAATAATTGCCAAAGTTATTCTTAAGTTTTAAATTTGCAAAAACTTTCAAAATTCGATTAATGTTATTTAACCTTACATTTTGTTGACGAACAATGAGAGTAAGAAATTATTTATGATGCGTTTTGAAAAGTCCTGATTGTGATTATTACCAACAAAGTATTTAAAATGTATTTAAAAATGTACAAACAACTAATTTATTTTATTTAATCTTGTTTTATAACTTACCATTTATTATGCTCATTATTTAAAATGACCGTCAACATTCTTGCTCTAGCTTATTATAAAATGCCACTTGTTGTTTAAAACAGTACATTTCTATTATCGTTTGCACACACAATTAATAGGAAAATAGATTTAATACACTTCACTAAACATATGATTACGCATAGGCTTGAAACTTACACGAGCATTACAAAATTTCATGAAACTACACTCGAATTTTAATGAAATATACCTTTAAATTATATTTTGTACCAGTCATGGTTCATCTTACTACAATCACCTAAACTAGTAAGTGTTTTCTGTTGTTTTTGTCTGATTGATTATATAATTACTTGATACAGATCAAAATGGAATATAGGTATACTTGTGACTGAGTTCATACATTTGTTTGCCAATGGGTTTACTATGTCTGCGGGGTTAGTAACATTTTGAAAGACTAGTGTAGCAAATTCTAAGCAAAACAATAACGGTGGATAATAAGAACAGAAAACATTAAAATATTCACATGGGTGTGGCGTGTTATTAGGACGAGACGATATGGTGAAGGATTTAGAGGGTGTTAACTTTACTTATGCTAAACTAATCTCAACTAAGCATTAAAATCGTGTTTCATTTAATTAAATTGTGGAAGTAATGTGGTGGCTTTAGATACAAGCTTTATGCGATATGCTGGTTAGTGAACAAAGATCCAGAACGCTTTTTACTGAATACACCGAAGAAAGATGCAAAAATGTATTGTTTCAATTTTTACACTTAAGGCTTTTTAAATTTTTATAGTTTACACGTTTTTTAGCATAAAAAATATTTACTTAAAATACATGATTCTGTTTTATACCTATCAGCGATTGGCTTTACGTGCCTAATACGTATATTGTTTGAAACAGTGATTTTGTGTTGCAAGACTGTCTGGGAATTGAAGCGTTTAATACAAGTTGATTGTGTAATTATATTTTACCTAAAAACTAGCACTTGCAATTGCCAAACGACTAGCACTATTTACTGAAGCCAGGAATCTCACTAATTGCAGAAACAATCTTTAATAATCACTATGGGCCTCTTTAACCTTTGGATGATAACATTTAAACTGTTTTATGTGTTTACACAATGTCAACAAGCTACATTTAACCATATTTTACACAATTTTGCTCAATTGTGTACTATTCATATCTCACAAGACGCTTACAGGTATAACGTAGACACCGCAATTACGACTCTATATTTATACGAGTGTACTTCTTGTATTGCCATCAGGTCATCATTCCACACCTCGTATAACTTTACGTTTGGACTAAAGTACCTTACTATATCAAAGTCTCTTAGATACTTTACACATTGTAGAGCTTTTGTACAAGTTACGTCAGCTGAAAACGCTACAGTTTCCACGACATCAGAAGATAATTACGTAAACATTAAACATCTTATGTTTTCATCAACTTGGTATCAGGCACAAAGCAGTTCAGAAACTTATGTAAAACCCCCAGAATTTGTTCTCAGAGTTCTTCTGATAAAAGAGTCTATTGCTTTGACTAAAAAGTTGTTCTTGAAATTGCCAGATGTTTTACAGCTATCAAATATAATAATGCTGATAATTACCTTTAGTTCAAGCAGAATCCCTAAAACTAGTTCATGGTATGTTGGCTGTTTTACTTGTGAAAAATCTCAACTTGCGGCAAACTTCAGAGGGTTAGGAGAAGATGACATTGATACTATATCAAAATTAGTGATAATGTTTCCGATCAACTTATCTGTGGTTGTTAACATGAGTTTAGGTTTTAAAAATTCAGCCGAATCACCCAGACTTAACAATTTTGGAACTAGTCAAGGTAAAAGTGACGACTCAACAAATTGTGAAACGAATTTAATGAAAATGCAGTCTGATAATTTCTATTATCTGAACAAAGAGGATTATTGTACTAAAGCAATTTTCATTAGTTGGCAAAACAGTAGCAATACATGGCTGTCTGGATATTTTCATTCTGCATTAGTTTATAAAGGACTAGATGCCCAAATAGCCGAGACGGCAAAATATAACCATTTAAGCATCGGCTACGCTTTGCCTTATGGAGTTCAATACGATGGAATACGGTTTACTGTTCTTTTAGGTAGACACGAAAAGTTTGGAAAAGCTAAATCAAATGTTGCTGAACTTCTGTTTTCTCCTTTCAGCTTAGCAGAGTGGATAGCGTTATTTATTATAGTGATTGGACTTCCAGCAATACTTAATTTACAAGTTAGAAATGGCATTGGAAATTGGATGTACTGGTTATTTGCTGAAATTCTGGAACAAGATGGCGTTATCGGAAGTTTTAAAATAGATTATAAAAGTGCTTGCGTAGCACTAGTATGGATTTGGGTAACATTATTTGTTCGGAACATTTACATATTTAATTTGAGCTCACAACTGGTAAAAACACCTGAACCACAACAACTACCTACAACAATACACGAATTATTTGCTCAAGTCAGACAAAACAACTTTCAAGTTTTAATAGAAGGATATCTCGCACATGAATTAGGAGACCTACAGAAATCCATGATTTTAACAAACTTAACAAGCCGATATAACAATTTGCCAAAGTTTGATAAACAATTTTTGGAAAAACTAAAAGTATTCCAGGTTACAGGTCAGATGGTAAATGTTCTTAGGAACTTTACAAAAGGATGGCATATAAAATGTGAAAGGTTTACAAATATGACAGCAACACGCAGTTGGGCGTCTGGTAGACTTACCCGTTTATGCAGAACAGACCAAAGATCGGCTCTGCTCTACAAAGACTTTGGAAGGTTTCAGACAATGGAAAATCCCAAATTTGTAAATCCTATGTTGAGTATGGTTGGAAAAAGAAAGTTGTCAGAAAATTTACAGGAGTCGTCGTTTATTAGTACACCCTATCTGTGGTTTCCTAAAATGAACTTTTTTTTTGTAAAACAGTTTCACCATTTAGTAGCTATGTTATCAGAAAGTGGAATAGCTTCTAAGTTCAACGAAGGTTATAGATCAATTCTACAAAATCGCACAATACGGTACGTGATCAAAGAGAAAGGTTTTAACGTTTCTTGGAATCTATATAGTTATTGTAATTTTCTAGTCAAAGGTACTATTAGAAATGTAATACAACTGAACGATTCACATACCTATGTCATATTTGACGACATTTTACCACTAATCATACTATGTGGCGTTCTGCTTGTAATTTGCATTTTTGTGTTTTTTATTGAACTTTTAATATGGTGCAATTTTAAAATGACAGTAAGCAAAGTGTTTATTAAATCATTTTAAAAGCCTCTTAAAATAAAATTTTTACTGTAACTCTGAAATTGTTTTATTGACAGTCAAAATACAAGTAAAAATATTTTAAGAGTTGTATGCTGTATTATATTTTATTTATGCTGTAATATTCAAGTCGTCATATTGCATTGTTAAAACGATAAAGTTTATTTATTAAAATTTTGGACATCTGCATACGTACTATTTATAATAGCCTTTAAAATGCCCCTAAAAACTAAACTAAACTAGCCCCTTAACCTTTGTCTCTTACGTTGTTTTTAGCAAAATCATAGTTACCGCATTATTGACAATATCGTCGCATAATGTCAATCCCATTCTCGCAGTAATGATTCCATAGGGTCCCACCTGAAATCCAAATGGAACACAAGCTCTAAGCATTTCTCTGTTCTCTCTTTTTCTTAAACTTTGCAGCCAACCGTTTTTATGTGCAGTCATATTTTTGTATGGAATAACAGAAATATAAGTTAGTACAATGGCTAGCATAAAACAAGTCACAGTACATACAATACAAGCACAGTTTATATAAATATTTAAAGTTGAGTGCATTGTAAGAATTCCATACAAAACACTAGATGCAATAAATATCCCAACAAATTCCAAAAACGTATACAATTCCATCCAAACTTGCTCAACAATTTTCATAAGTAAACGAGTAACTTGATATCGTTGATAAAAATGCTTGAATGAATCTTTCTTTGATATTGTCGTGTCCGTATAACGATGCATTTCATAGACAACAGCAATAAATAGAATAATAACAGAATGAAGGCTACATATTCCGGATAGTTCAATGATTCCGTAAAACATTCCAGCAGCGCATTTAATCCAGAGTTTGTTACCAAATATAATCTGTAACGGATCGTGAGAAATTGTAAAAGGAATAGTTAGAAATGCAAGTGGAGTGACTACAGTTGGAATAACTAAGTTGTACAGTGAAGCTTCCAATGAAGAGATATGATGATTTATTTTAACAGATGGATTAAAATCTCCAACCAGGTTGACTGCTTGGTTTGTAACAAATTCAAGGTCGCTTGCGTTGTGTAGTTGTACAATATACGTACATATTATCATTAATGCAGTACAAACCATAAGAATGTATGTAATACCTTCATCCAAGTTAGTAATTGTATAAGTTTCCCAGTTATAAAATAACCAGATTAAGCGGCCAGTACCAAATATTGCCATAAACAACCAGCTTAGCATTCGTAGGATTTGAAAAATTTTGTTAATGAATGAATTAAAGCGTTTGTTTGTCTTAAGGGTTAATGTTTGCAGCTCAACCAAATAAGGTTGAGCAACCATTTTTTGCAAAACCCAATGTAATCGGAACACTGTTGGAATGATTGACATTTTGTTAAGTTTCCTGGCAGTGGAAATCAATTCGACTCGTATGCAAATGTCTTATATATTTAAGATGCTTTCGCAGAAAATAAGTATTTATTGTGTATTGCGTTATAGGTCTCTGGACTAGACTATAGTTTTGCTTTTCTGTCAGCTTTCTAAAGCCAGACTTTGTTTGTATACATTGTCTTAGAAAATTAATCGAGTTAGAAAACAAGTTATAAAATTGATTTAGAAAAACAAATTAAATATTTAAACTCATTACATAAAATAAATTAAAGAAGACTAAAGTGCGTATAATATACAATGGTCAACTCTAAAGTTTTGAAGAAAAAACTACGTATGTAAGTTTTTGGATGTTATTCACAATTCCTTAAAGGCATTATTTAAGCTTTACCTTAGTTTACCATTTATTTCAAAACAAATATTATCTATAAGGCACGTGAACAATATGTCATTTGGTTATTAAGAAAGTTGTAAAATCAAATATCATTTTTTCATTAAAATTTTAGCATTTATTCACTGTTGAATTTCGAAGTATTGTGTTGATTTAGCAAATACAAACGTTACACCGAAATTTCATTTAGTTTTAGATTTTGACGTTTTGCTTAATTTAATTTTCTTATATATTTATATAAATAAATCAAATTGACCAATCTTTTAGAGTAAAAACTCTATTACAAAAATTGATCTATGTCATCAGAAATTAAACGTAAAGTGTCTAGTCAATATACACTATACACATATACTGGGCTTAACATTACATAGCATTTATATAAAATAAAACTTTAGTAACGTTGTAAAATACGCACAGCAAAAAGGTCATGATTGAATTGGAAAGGTAAATATTTAATAAAGAAAGAGAAGTTTTAAGTTCAGGGTTACGTTGGGTCAAATTTGAGTGTCAGGGTTATGGGTTGAGTTGGATAAAGTCAAGACTAGTAACATATTGTATAGTTTTAAGTGTATATTCGAGAGTAGAAAAATTAGCGACAGACGCGACACTTTGATAAACATTTTATACGCTGTGCTTAAATAAGTATTATTATCCGGTAATTTATGGAATTTATTATGAGATATTATGAGTGTTGTATTATTATGAGATGTTAGAGAATGTTTTTCCTTGGATAGCTTTGAGTCTCAGAAAGCACGCCTGTCAATGGATAAAGTTGCGCGAGTTGGGCCGGCAAGCTGTTTTCTTTTCTACTGAATAAGCACATGTTCTTGTTGCTCAATACATATACCTACCTGTATAGTGTATTCTTGTTTGTCAAGAAGATATTAAAAAATAAACAACAGTTTAAATATTACAATTTTAATTTTGAAAAGCTGAAATCATAAAAATGTGTGCTGTGTATACCCTGCACTGTTCAGTTTGCCTAGGGGACTACTTTTCCAAATCAGATTGGCTTTGCCATCTGACTACTGAAAAACACCAAATTTTGGCAAAACTGAGCTGTTTGGAAACATGTCTCAAGAAAAAGAGCTGTTTGGTTGTCATCTATTCAAGCTTTCCAATCACTGTCCAAAGTGGAGGGGCATCTAAAATTATCAAACATTTTTCTCAGAAACTGTCTCACTATGTAACCGATTTTGTCTGCTGGGAGGAACGACCCTATCTTGGCATTTTACAATTTGAAAGCAGGTAAAATTGAAACACTAAATTCTATTAAGTTATGGGGCATTTTATAACTTCGGTTAAATTATTTCTAGAAAAAAAATGCAGCAACTAATTTCCACCGCTGTGGACTCCAAGATTCATATAAACAACCAACCAGTGCGAATAAAAGTGGCTACAGAATTATGGGATTTGGAATGTAGGTTTATACAGCTTTTTAAAGCCAATCTTGCATTCTGTTATTGCGCCTATCTATATGCTTATTGAAATGGACATGTTTTAGGGAACGCAATTATACCACCAAAACAGAGTTTGGTAAATCCAAAAGTTGGCAAAAAACGTCCTCTGAACTTAGAGCCATCACTTGAGAAAAACCCAGAGGAAACTGGGAATGAAGACATGCATTTGGCAAAAGCAGCAAAACTGGACACAGTTCCAATCCTCCCATTGCGCTGCGTGAATGCGACTGACCGGCCCCTTCCTAAATGCCCACTTAATTTATCTTTAGGTTACCTCCAGAACCAGTTTTGGAAAGTGTGCCAATCCGTAACCATTTCTGATGCTAAATTCCAAGCTATAATTGAAGTTGGCGTTCATTTGCAAAAGCTGTTTCAACAAAGAGGTTTTTACGCTGAGGTCGTCCCCTTTCGAAACGCTCACTTAAAGCTGGTGAATTCTAGCTGGAAAAACAGTTCCATGGTTTACTACTACGTATACGACAAACGACAATGTCCCGATCTACCAGCTAGTTTTTCTCGCATTTCGGACTTTATTGTTAAAGAAGTGTTTAGTAGTTGGGAAGGTCAACAAAAGTATCTAGTTTTGGAGCCCTTAAACACGACAAATATGGAAAAGCCAGGGGGTATATACAAGCGAAAACACATGGACATTAAATTCACGCTCTGCACTCTGAAAAGTTTTATGCCAGAAATGCAAATGTGTCGACTGCTGGAGTACATGTGCGCTTTTGATTCACGCTGTCATCCCCTTCTTGCATTGACCTTTTTGTGGTCTAAATTGAATGAAGTAGCATTTGGGAGTATGGACTACAGCAACATTCATGGACATATGAATTTATGTGAACCGTTGACACTGGAATGGTTGGTTATCCACTTTTTGGTTTATCAAGGAGTGATTCCCAGTGTGCGACAAATTCAACAGAGGCCCCATGCCGAATTAAGGGAAAGATTTAAGGGGATTGATGTGGGATTCTCTGCGGATATGGAATTTGTTCGGGAGTGGAAATCAAGAAATGTTGTTGGTATTGAGGAAGATGGCAGTACTGACAACTTTGCATTGAGTGTGTTGCGGTTAGCTCAGGGCTTTTTCCAGTTTTACGGTGAAACACTGGCGAAAGACAAGTGGGTTCTAAATACTAAAGATGGGGAGATTATCAATGTTAATGAGTTTTTAAAGTCAGATCCTGGTTCAGAGTGGACAACACAAATGTCTACAGAGGAGCTGAACGCGTTAAGACTACTTCAACCTGAAAAGAAAAAGGGAAATAGAATAAATTTTGGAACTGAAGAACAAGATGCAAGAATGACTACATACAAAACTTGCACATACAAGGCTGACTTTAGGGAATGGGATTTGTACATGGTTCATCCGTTTGTTTTTACATGGAGATTCTCCCTTTCCAAGAAATTGCCAAAAGTACTAAGACTAATGAAGCAAACTGGGAAGAAACTCAATCTATTTCTGGGAACAAGCACGAATTTAAAGGCTGCTGAAAAAGAGTTTGGAACATTGGAAAGTTTACTGAAAATTGAGAAAGAATAAGTATCAGTATGAACAAGTATGGACTTTGTTATGATAAACGATAAGGTAAACTTTCAATTGTTTAATGTAATGCTATTAGTTCTAGGGAATACTTTATTCTTTCAGCAATAAATACAACGGCAAGTCTGGTTTTTTAACAAGGGGTTATATAACATCTATCTAACATTAGTTAAAAGTATTCATATTTTTAAAACTTGGCATTTTTAAACTTTTCATTTTATAATTAGTATAAAGAAATGACAAGGCATGAGAGTAGAAAGCTTTACTGGTAAGCGTTACTAAATATTTGTCCAATTTGAGTTTTATTGGTTTGAGGTGATTCTCTTTTAACCATTGCCACATTTATTTTGTTTGGTTTTACCAGAAGCCTAGTATTTCTCTGTTTACTTCTAAATCTTTTAAGTTTAAACAATTTTAGTAGTAAATGAACTTTGGTCTTGAGATGTAATGCATGCTTGCTAACTTTCCTACACGGAGCACAAAAGCCTCTCCAAACTATGGCATTAATTTCGACAATAAATACTGCAGCACAAGTTAACAGACCACCTACCAGCAAAATAAATATTACAAGAATATTTCCACTCATGGTAGGCGTATCAACAGGAACACTGAATACGGGGTATTTAGTGTAGTTAAAATGTTTTGCTAACCATGGAATAATACCTGAAGTTTTAACACCATTTATACGCTTAATAACGTAAGGAGGCACAGTGCCTATTGGAAATAATGTTATGCCATTATTCGTGTACGTTTCCTCGCCAACATCAGCCGGAAATTCATATTTACTGTCTGAGCTTCGTCTGAGATCATGTACCATCCTTCCACAAAGGTACTCTGGTAATACAACTGCAATGTTCTTGCATTTCCTGAAATCCCTGGTAATTGCATTCATTTCATTAGTTTCATAGATTTCTCTAAAATCATCAAGGTTAAATTGGTCGTCATTGCCAGCTGAACGACTTATTGATTGTAAACGTTGTTCGTAATCAGACAAACTTTGCAAAAAAATTGTGTTAACATTTTTGTGAAGTGAGCTCACATTATATAAACGCCTAAATTGTGCAGGAATTGTAATATTTTGCAAGATTTCTAAACTCCCAAAATTAGATAGGCGATTCAAATATCCTACCTCAGATAGGATTGATATATACGTATTCCTATACTTGAATATTTTTACATGTGCACTCTCCATATACCGGTATTGTACGGCACCTCTGGGAAATTTATTTATAAATGCATGTCTAGTATTAACTTTGAAATTGTTTTTGATAAGGTTTTTTAACGTTTTTACAGGTACACCTGGGCGTGGTGATATAAGATTGTAGACATTAGTATTTTTGTACGCGTTACTAATCACAATTGCAAGTAACAAGTAGATTCCAAGCACAATTCGGGAATTCAAATGGTTTGTAAGGTACTTTGGAAACGGGTTACCCTGCTCAAGTAGAACTTTAAACACTCCAAAAATTATTAAAAAGTTTCGAACCTTAGTTTGGTTTATTGTTATATACTTGACTGCAAAATGTATTGAAATTACACAAAGAATTATGCTGCACCACACTTCAACCTGAAAAACGCTTATAAGTTCTCTAAATAAAAATGAGCTGATTAATCGTCGTCCACAACTTGCAAAACGAATATTTGATAAGGTCAAACTTAGAGTTAATGAATGTTCACACAGCCATGGTAAACGATTTTGCATGTTTCCTCTATCATGCCATCCTACCGTTGGCATCTCCTGGTGACGTGTTTTCTCAAGTATTCCTGTTCTGCATATTTCCTTTACGTTAATTTCAAGTGTGTAGTTTGACATAACGTCATGTAAAATCTCCGAATGCAAGCGGAAGAATTCTGAATACGTATCTTGTTCTGTTAAGTGAGGTAAAGACCGTTTGCGTAGATTTGCAATGTTACACTGTTTAATATAATCAAAAAAATTGTGAATCTTTAAAGAGTCAGCTTCATGTAATATCCATTTAAACTGCCAACCAGGTTGAAAAGCCAGCTCAAAAATAGATTCCATAGAATCAAAGTTATTCCATTTCTTTAACGAAATTGGCATTTTGAACATTTTCTCAGAACCTGTGCTAACCAGAGACAGAACTTCAAGTTTTATAACAGCTCCAAAGTTTTCTGTATGAGGCTTTTGCTCCAAACTAGCAATTTGTGTAAGCAAAAATATATCCTGATTAGGTAAAATATATCTACCATCGTTTGGTAGCAACTTGACGAACGTGTTCTGTTTCCATTCAAATTGTTGTAAACTATTCATAAGATAAATGGTTTTGGGAACCATTATGTGCATCCATAAATTTTGAAATAAGCTCAAAAGTTGAAAAACCGATGAATATGAAAAGTGTGTTTTGTACGCCCAATGAAACTGTACACCGTGCTTTGATGTTATATACTCAGGCTTAAAATGTTCAATTTGCACCACACACTTCCATGGTTTCACTGCCATTGATAACCTTTGAAAATCCAAGTCAACACAGTAGTTCCACGCCTGATGTAACCGTATTCCATGTAAATACGAGGAAGTCTTGCATGCGTAATACGTGATATTTGAATACACAGTAGTGTTGAATCCATGTAATCCTCGAGGAATATCAATAATCTTTCTTTCCCGATAGTTGACATGATATTGTTTATACAATGAGTACAAACTAGTAACCGTACTGCGTAACATTAATGGAACGGTTGATAGCACTTTTAAATTAGCGAACATGTAATTGTTTAAAACTATGTAGCACTTTTCATTAACAAATAGATTCAAAACTTTGCTAAAACTTGTCAAAACTGGATACATTGTTTTAGAACGTTTCAGGTTATGCACAGCTATTATATGTTCTCTATACAAAAATGGTATATCGTCTCTCTCAACAGTTTCAAAATTTTGAAAATAAATTGTTTGTTCATACAGGTTTTGATGAAACCCACCTTGCCCTGCAACCTGCAGGAAAAGAATTACTAACAAAAATGCTGATGTTAGAACCATATTCATAATGGCTAATGGTTCTGTTAAAAGCAATTGCTCGTAAAACTTAAAATGCAAACTATGTTACGCATAAACTTAAAAAGGCAATCACTATCTGTATAAATAAAACAAGCGTTCTCTCTATGTTCTCTAAGACCTAATTCTTTTTGTGCGAAACTATATGTATAAGTTCCTTTTATTTAGCATAGGGCATGTTTTCAGAAACCAGAACTTTATTTCCTGACCCTGTCCGATGGACTCAAATTCTTATAACTGATGACATTGCACCTTGTATTAGTCATTTCATGATGATTATTTCAAAAAAGTTTCAAAAATTCAAAAAGAAAACGCAAAAATGTTCATAATTTGGATACAGTCAACCAAACAACCATAACTTTTTAATATTTTTTCTTCAGATATCTGAATTTTAATATCCTTGTAGATGTTTTGATAAGTACTTAGATTATTTCCGATTGAAATATGGGTTTCCGAGAGGACTTTCGGTGTCAACTTGGCAAACATTTTCACAAAATTGCAAATACTTTTTGCAAATAAAATGATCCTGGGGCCAATGTAAAAAACATTTTGACAATTCGTTGTCGATACCGCACCGTTAAAATAGGCTAGCCTGAGCAGAAATCCGCTTTTCAAAATGTTGCTTCTTTAAAAAGTTATCCCGTGATCTAAAAACGACCCAAAAACCGAGTTTAACTGGGGTAAATTATTTGTGAAAATCTGGTTTTTGACTTATTTATGCAGGTTAGTTTTTAAAATGTCCATTGGTGAAGAAATTACCGGTTTCTGAAGTCGTGATGAAACGTTATGGCAAATTTAAGTTTGACTCATATCGGATCCCCTGTATTGCTACGTTCAATATTCAAACTTAGTCACTTTATCGCTGAATATTACTATTGCCTGGCGGTCACCATTTACAAATTTGTACACTAAAACTGATCCACAACATGCAAAACTCAAATCGAAATACAAATGCCATGCCACTGTCAAATAGAGAAAAAAATTCGAATTATTAACTAAAACATAATGGCATATATATGGGTAGGTAAACAGTGTTTATGATCAATATTCGAACATTAGTATCATGTACAAGTTAAATTACTTTTCCCAACCGTACTGGTTACAAGCAGTATTTTAAAGCATTATTTCAGATTACAAGTTGAGGTACTTTTGTGTTATGTACTGATAAAAGCAATTAATACTACTCCAAATAAAATATTCATTATTTTCAACATGTTAAAAAAGCAAATAATAAAATTAGATATATATAAGTTTTGGCTTGACGGAAAACTATTATTGCCTACTTATGCGATGAAAAAAGGACAAAATTCATAAAACGAAGGGTCATTCAAATTCGAAATAGTGCATAAGTTTTAAAAAATTTGCGCATTAATTACAGCTTAGCTTTGAACTTTGAAAAGTCACGGAACGGCAATCGGGATTATACTATCTAAATGGTTGAATGTCAACAGTTCATAACTTTGAACTTTACTGTATCACATTATACCGATATTCTGTCAAGATGATGTAACTTACCTTTCGAGGAATTCATCGACAATAAAAGCAATAATTATTATTATTATTACTGGATGGAAAAGCCAAGTGGATTGGAGTGCATGAATAAGTGTTTTTATGGAAAATAATAGCTATAACCCAGTCTTTTTAATATTGATACGGTTGAATCGTATTTTATTTAATTTATGCAATCTCCATCCATACTAAAAGCAAAATTGGATTAGAACTAATTCAAAACAATTTTCTTATACACATTTTTGCATCATGTTGATAAATAACCATAACCTAAAATAAGTAACCACCAAAAATACATAAATACATAAATTTGGTTACATGTATTCCAATTTCTACAGCATAATTTAAAACCTGCAAGTAAAAGAAAAATGGATGGAATTGGTATACAAGGAGGATTGCAGGAATTATCAAGTGGGAAAATGAATTTAAATGAATGAACATGAATTTTGTTATACTTTGGTTTTGGCAGTAGCAGACTAAACTAAAGTCAAGGTCACTAGCACAGGAAAAAGAATGTTTTTGTTTACTATTTAAGCATTCATTGTACAGGGATGAATTCCCCCTGTACAGACTGACATTAGAAAATTAAGTGTTACCGGAATTTATAACACAGAGTTTCTTTATTAATGCGCACTCACGATACGAAGTACTTTTACCAAGATAACTTCATTGAGTATTCATAGTAATTACATTGAATATGCGTTGGCACGGTTTTGCTTTTCTATTAAGGGAACGAAACAATAACTTGATACACATGTCATGCAGAAAATGCGCTGATTTCTACAATGAATGTTAACGTTATAAAACACTTTTAAATCAATATTACTAGAGTACGCACCTACACACAATGATTACAGTTTCAATAAAATTTGTTCTGATTTTTAGTAATTCAGCATTAAAATCTTATTGAAACTACTTTTGTTACTGAAAATGCATTTTATTGTTTCTACTGTGCTATCAGTGTTTGCAGTAATGTGTTGTTACGTCATATTAACAGCCTTAGTCAATGAAATTGACAAAGAAACAGAATCAGTTAGAACTGTATCAGACTTGGAAGTAATTCATGGAAATTTTGGTGTTCCCGTGGAGTACTGGTTTAATGAAACCATAGAAGAGGATCAAGAGTATCATTATCTAATCAGTTCACCCGGATGTCCTAAGTCTATTGACGGTTTCCCATGGATTTATTACGGAAACCCAGCAAAATGCTTTCTAGCATATTATAAAGGACCATGTTCAACTGCTTATAAATTAATTCCACAAGAAAACACTCATTATGGTGCTTGTGTTTGTGAATGTCTTGCGGAACATGAGAATAGTACGCAACTTCTGACAAATTCAGATCGCTATTTGTTTTGCACTGAATCTGATTTAGCTTCATTTGGACAAGTGTATGATAAACAACAGAAAAAGTGCTATAACATGCACAAACGAGGGCCTTGTGCAAAAGGTACCGTTCTTGCTGAGGTTAGTGCAAATTCCATAACGTGTTTGCCAATTTGTGACAATTCAAAAGATAACTGGTGGAAAATGGCAGAAAATGAGTTATGCCTTCAGGTAAATGCTTTACTTGTATATTCCAATGCAGTTAACGTTGCTAGATTATTCAAAATTATGAATTTATTTCATAGATTCCAGCAGTATTGGAGGCTTCAGCTATAAGCGTGCTTGGGAGTAAATGCACTGGCGGACAGGCTTACAGCGAAGTATTACGAAAGTGTGTAAAGCGTGTTCAATTCAGATCGGGCTAACAATGTAAATTTGTGACACTGCTGAACCCATCAAAAAGGGCGTGGGCTATTAACTATTACCGCAAACTCACTTTTTCTTTACAATATTCAAATATGTATATTGCAGTTACAATATAGTTCTCGGCATTTAACAGGCAGTTTCCTATACGAATGGGTTATAAAATCTTGTGACCATTTGAATTTCTTCGTCTAAAGCGGTGTTTATGTAAATCTTAACAGTTTATTCACTAGTCGTATATAAATCTTTTCTATAAAAAATAAAGTTACACTCAAGCTTACACACAAAATATAAATCATCCATATAATTTTAAAATCATTAAATGTAGACACTTCAACATTTCCATTTAACGCTAAAACATCATTCAATTTACATTCTTCTTTAAATCGTGCAAAACAATTGTATTTCCCCCACTTTGCTATCGACTTTCTCAGAATTTCTTCATCAAACTTTCCAATGATCGTGTTGTATCTTTTTCTTCCAATGTGTTTGAGCTCCTTTATGTAAACATTTGTTGCTAGCAATTCTTGATTGTGAAACTGCAGCGAATATATACCAGACTCAATAATAGCCGATAAGACTGTCTGAAAATATTGATGATAATATGACGCTTGATAACCTACCCACATGTAAGTTTGAGGGAATAATTTGGGCTCATTTGTTTCACGAACATGATACTTTTGTTGCAGATACATGAACAACTTTGAAATGAATAGTGGAATGTGGTTCATGGCTGAATGAGCACTTTTAAACAGATAAACAAAGCCATTTCTTTCCAGACAAGCATCTTTTCTCGTTTTATTTCCTAACTCAACTTGAATCAGGTCCATTGCCAAAGTATCGCGTTTTTTGTGGTCACATATTATTTGCGCTTCTTTGGCATTGCTTAAGAATAAATTCCGGACCATTTCTGCAGGTACGTTAGTGGGCCAGATTCGTTCAAATGTATGATTTAGTTTATTAGAAACCAAATCATATCTTTCTATTGGATTGCTACTTTTCTGCGTTGATTTGCCACGTTTTCTCAAATTAACCACTACATCAAAATTTGTTAAAAAGGTTAAGTTTGTGTGAAACAAAATGGAGTCGAAGGATTTAGGTATGTTTTGGGGATCTAGTTCTAGTGTCAAGAAGGAACAAAAACTTGATAAGTATTCATTGCGAAACAAAATTCCAGCAAGAAACCAGCTCGATATTAGGAGTGCATTTTTTCTATTCACATATTTTTGTCCGTTGTGTTCTTGCTCTAATATAGTAAATAGTAGCCACCAACACGAAGAGTTTGACCATCCAGTTAACTTGAGCGTTGAACCAATTACAACAAATCCAATGGTAACAAATAGCCAACCTCGCCAAGACAACGGTAATACCAATATCAGTAATTGATCTGCTTGCAACTTTCCTTGTGGCTTTTCAGTAAAAACAGAATATTGTATGCCATCGTACTCAACACCAAACAGAACTGGAACAAAATGCCGTGCAATTTTAGAACTTACTATAGGTCGAAATTTTATCATCATATTTTTATGAATATCTGAACTGCAGTTTGAAGCGCATCGTACAAGCTCCCTTACGCAATCTTGTATATAATATGTTAACTCAAATTTGATGTGTTCTTTATTTCTTGCAAAATCCTCTCGCATTATATTGTATGGGCATATACTAGACATTTCCCGATGATGATGGTATATTTTCTTTGAAGGTATTTTGCCTTTACGTAGTGTAAAATATACAAATTGTAAGATTTTACGAATGTCGGAAACAGAATTAACCTTACTAGATACAAAATTTATTCGAATTGGATGAACGTAAATGTATACCGTGGAACTCGTTACAGTCGTCAATCGTGTCTCAATAGGTTGCCAAGGCGATACAGTGTAAAAATGAAACTTTTTTTCCGCCAACAAAATTACATTTGACAAGAAATGATTTGTTATTGAAATTCGTTGTACAAACTGATTTAGCGGAAGCAAAAGATAGTGGGGTACATATACACGAATTTTGTAACTGATATAGCGCTTTTGTACATGAAAAAATTCCAAAGTTCCGTTCTCTTCTAAAGAAACAACGGGTATCTGAACAATGCAGTTTGCTTGAAACTTTTCAGTAGAAAAAGTTTTCAAATATATTGGACTCAAGTCATGCAAATTGGTGTGGTTCCATATTCCAGTCTGCGTGTTTTGCATGAGACCAAAAATTGAATTATTGGAGTAATTGGAAAAAGTGTGAATCATAACACAATATGTAGATCCTCTAGCACAATTGTTTAACCAACTATTATACAGTTTAAAGTTGTCCCCGTGAATTAAATTTCTACAAAAATATGTTACGCAGGAGGACGCAAGTATTTTATGTAGAAACAAAAATTTGTCAAATGGATTTTTAGGATTGTCCTTAAGTGTACTCTGTAAACTCATGCTTAGCCCAGTTTGACACCAGAACACACAAGTAAGTATATTATGCATGAATATATGAGAAAACATTATAAACACCTAGGTTGATGTCTTGTAAAACATTGAAAGCAGATACCAGAAAAACAAAAAATATAAAACTACAGTTTTAACAGTCGAAGTTCATAGCAATGGCTTGAAATTATCATTAAGTATAAAATAGTGAATAGCAAAAACTACATAGCACTACAAAATGAAATAAAATGTAACGAATAAGTTGTTGGCAAATAAATTAAATATTAAGGCATTAAGTATCCAATTTGTAATTTCGTGTTAATATCGTAATAATACTATAAAATATGTTTACAAAAGTTTGCGCATTGATTACAACTTAGTTTTGTACTTGGGTTAGTCACAGTTATAATGTATAAATGGTTGAATGTCAACCGTTCATACCTCTGAGCACCACGGGGTATGGAATGCCAATTGGATTAAAGTGCATGAACATTGATAAGTGTTTTGTGTAACTCCAGGTTTCTAATATTGACAAAGTTGTATAGTATTGTATTTCATCTATGCGATTCAACACAATTGTGGATTTTCAATTAATATAAAATAATTACTTTTATACACATTGTTGTATCATGATGGTTAATATTAATAATCTACAATAAACCACCACCAAAAATTCATAAACACATATTTTACGCTTGGTCACATGTATTTCTATTTCTACATCATAGTTTAAAACCTGAAAGTAAAGGAAAAATGGTTGGAGTTAGGATATAAGAAGGATGGAAGGAATTCCACAAGTATAAAAAACAATAAACATTTTCTTTGGAAGAAGCTGCCGTTCAAATAGGAATGGTTGCCAAACAATTTAATATAAATCTTGTTGTACTTTGGTTTTGGGAGCAGCAAACTAAACTAACGTCAAGGTCAAAAGTTCAGGAAAAAGAATTTTTGTTCCATTAATATTTTAATATTTTAGAGAATAAGTGTTACCGGAATTTATAACACGGAGTTTCTTTATTAATGCGTACTCACGATGCGAAGTACTTTCACTAAGGTAACTTCATTTATATATATTTGTTTATATATACTCATATTAATTATGCGTCGGCACGGTTTTGTTTTTCTATTTAGGAAACAAAACAATTTAATATACATGACATGCAAAAAATGTGTTAGGTTGAACAATGAATGTGAAAGTTATAAAAACATTTTCAAATCAAAATTACTAGCATACGCACCTACACACAATGACTTCCATTTCAATAAAATCTGTTTTAATTTTTAGTAAGTTAGATTTCATTAATGTCTAATTGAAACAAATTTTGTTACCGAAAATGCATTTTATTGTTTCAACCGTACTATCAGTGTTTGTTGTAGTGAGCTGTTACGTCATATTAACAAACTTAGTCAATGAAGCTGACAAAGAACCAGAATCTGGTAGAATTGTAACAGACTTGGAAATAATTCATGGAAATTTTGGTGTTCCCGTGGAGTACTGGTATAATGAAACCAGAGAAGATGATCAAGTCAATTATCTAACAAGTTCACCTGGGTGTCCTAAGTCTATTGAGGGTTTTCCTTGGATTTATTACGGAAACCCAGCAAAATGCTTTCTTGCTTACTATAAAGGACCGTGTCCAACTGCTTATAAATTAATTCCACAAGAAGACAATATTTATGGTGCTTGCGTTTGTGAATGTCTTGCGGAACATGAGAATAGTACGCAACTTCTGACAAATTCAGATCGCTATTTGTTTTGCACTGAATCTGATTTAGCTTCATTTGAACAAGTGTACGACAAACAACAGAAAAAGTGCTATAACATGTACAAACGAGGGCCTTGTGCAAAAGGCACCGTTCTTGCTAAGGTTAGTGCAAATTCCATAACGTGTTTGCCAATTTGTGACAATTCAAAAGATAACTGGTGGAAATTGGCAGAAAATGAATTATGCTTTCAGGTAAACATTTTACTCTTAAATGCGATGCAATGCATGCAATGCAATGCAATTAATGTTGCTAGATTTAAATTATTCAAAATTATGAATTTGTTTCATAGATTCCAGCAGTATTGAAGGCTTCAGCTATAAGCGTGCTTGGAAATAAATGCACAGGTGGGCAAACTTACAGCGAAGTATTACGAAAGTGTGTAAAGCGTGTCCAATTAAGATCGGGCTAAAAACGTAAGTTTGTGAAGCTGGTTCAGTCAGATTATGCATGTCATAATATAAATATGTACGCGCAAGTGTCTTATATGTATAACCAGAAAAATGGATCGTACTAACACATGTGATGCTACGAAAGTAAAGGCAGGCATTTCGAAACTGCAAAAATAAATGTAAATTACAAATATATAAAACCAGAGTACCCTGATTTGTTTTCGGTTGCTCGTAAATGGTTTATTGTTTTTTGTAGCGTTGTTTGATTATTTTATGAAATTGTAATAATAAAATGAGGTAAAGAAATCGTAAAGCAAGTATTTAAATATTTATTGCTTCATCATCAAAAAGATCTAGAATGTCTTGTAACATAGAATTATCTATTACAAAGTCATTGCTTTCTCCACCTACTTTAGTATCTAGCCCCATTGATTTTAAATACTTTATAACTTCACTATCATTTCGTCCAACAGCCACATCAAGTAAACTTTGATCAAATTTATTTTTTATTTCCAGTCGCATCCCAATGATACCAAATTTTCAATATCTTCCTTAGTATTACCATTACGAACTGCTAAAAACAGTATATTATTACCCTCCCGGTCAACTACATTCAAGTCGGCTCCAATAGCCACAAACCACTCAAACATTTCTCTAAATTTTTGCTCTGCCAAAGTTACATAATGTAATGGCGTAGAATCCAAATCATCCTTCTCCTCAAAATCAACACCCAAACCTTTAAAATATTTCAGTGCATCCACACTTCCTGCCATAGCAGCAAAATGAAGCACATTTCTTCCTTGCTTGCATTTCCAAGTCCAATCAACTCCATAATCAACCATTAGTTTTAGTTGCTCAACCGGTCTTTCAGAATTGACAGAATCACTAAATTATTTCCATCTTTATTTACTGCATTTATATTAACACGCTGTTTCACAAACCAATTCAACATTTCCTCACAATTTTTCTTTGCATGAGCTAGAATTAGAAATGGCGTGTCACCGTCTTCATCTCTTGCCTCTAAGTACGCACCCAAATCTTTAAAATATTTCAAGGCAGAAATATTGCCACATTTTACAGCTACATGTAAGACAGTTTGCTCATAGTAGTTTTTGTGGTTCCAATTAAAGCCCAAATTAATAACGTGTTCCAGCTGAACTTCACATTTTCCTGCTAAAATTGATAAGAAAACCAAATTATTTCCTTCGCTGTCCACCACATCCGTATTAGCTCCTTGCTCCACAAACCATGCTAACATTTCCAAGAAATTCTGTTTTGCTTCGGGTACCAGCAAAAGTGGTGTTTCGTTTTTACCATCCTTTGCCTCTAAGTTAGCACCAAGCGAATAAAAATACCGCAAAGCTTCAAAGTTTCCTCTTTCTGCAGCCAAGTGCATAACGGTTTTCCCATTTTTATTTTTTGTGTTCCAATTAACTCTAGTATTTACAATCACATTAAGATCTTTTTCACATTTTCCATTAATAACCGACAGGAATACCAAATTATTTCCATGAATATCCACTGCATTTATATCAGCATTCTGTGTTATCAACCAATCTAACATTTCTGCTAATTTGCGTCTAGCTTTTGACAAACGAAGAAACGGCGTTGCCTGGTAGCTATCTCTAGCTTCTAAATCAGCACCTAAATTCGCAAAATATTCTAATGCTTCTAAATTTCCCGACATTGCAGCATAGTGCAAAACAGTCATGCCATTTTTATCTTTCGTGTTCCAAACTTTCCCCAGCTTTACTACTTGCTCTAGCTCATCCTTCGATTTCCCATGAAGTATCAAATTAAACAGCAAGTTACATCCATTTTTATCTTCCGCATTAATATCCACACCTTGCTCTACAAACCAATTCAGCATTTCAGTAAAGTTCGTTTTGTAAAACCACAAGCCTGTTATCGGTGTATTTCCACTTTTATCCTTAGCGTTAAGGTCAGCACCCAAACTTTTAAAATATTTTAAGGCTTCAATATTTCCAACCTCTGCAGCCACATGAAGCACAGTTTTCCCATTTTTGTTTCTGGTGTTCCAATTCAGACCAGTATTTACAACTTGTTCAAGTTCTTCTCTAGACCTTCCCTCAGTTATTGAAAGAAATGCCAGATTGTCTTCATTAATATCTATAGCATTTACATCAACTCCTTGATTAACAAACCAAGTTAACATTTCTGGAAAGTTTTCTTCTGCTATGGAAACTCGCAATAGTGGAGTACCCTGAAAATTATCTCTAGCTTCTAAATCCATTCCCAAATCTTTAAAATATAGTAGTGCTTCCAAGTTCCCAGCAAATGCAGCATAATGTAGTACATTCATTCCGTCTTTGTTCGTTTTCGCAAAATTGCCTCCAAATTTTACAATTTGTTCCAGGTCGTCTTTAGATCGCCCACACAATGTGGAAAGAAATAGTAAATTATTCGAAAGCTCGTCTTCTGTTGCATTAATATTTGCTTCTTCTTTAACAAACCATTTGAGTATTTCTTGGAAATTTTGTTTTGCATAGCACAGTCTTAAAATTGGAGTGGCTCCTTGATTATTTCTTGCTTCAATTTCAGCACCTAACGATCTGAAGTACTTTAAAGCGTCTATATTGCCTGCTTCTGCTGCTAAGTGCAGCACCGTCATTCCATTGTTATTTCTTATATTCCAATTAACCCAGCTTTTGACAAGTTGCTCAAGCTCTGATCTTGATTTTCCTAAAAATACTGAGTAAAATGCAATGTTGTTCCCATCGTTGTCCACTGCATTAATGTCTGCTCCTTCTTCAACAACAGACGCCACATTTTCTTCAAAGTTTTCCTGAATGTACTGAGCATCTATTATTGCGGTTTTCCTTTTGTTGGCCTTGTTGTCAACATTTGTAAACAGAACACTAAAAATACCTCCAGCTTTTCTTCTGTTTCCCAAATTATCTCCTTCTGGTGCATATTGTAGCACAGTTCTAGTCTGTTTATTTCTTAGGTTCCGGTCAACCCTGTTATAAATCGTTTGATTTTTGTTCAACTCGACCAGAGATTCAGAAGGAGGAGAAATAGTGCAATTTTTTGCATACTCTGACAATTCTTTGCACAAAGCAATCATAATTTCAAATAATCTGAACGGTTTATTATAGCAATATGTTACTTCGTTCGTAATAAACGACACTTAACTGCTGTATTTTCAATTTCGCGTATACCGTTTTTAATGATACAAATGCTCGTGGAAATCGAAATACTACTTTTCTTAACCCAAAATTAATTCGGAACTACCACAATTTACACAGCCACAGTTTAAAACAAAGAAATTTGCTAATAAAGGAAAATTACTAATTGCGCAATTAAAAGAATTTGGGATAATGTGAAAAACGCATAATGCATTTCAACGAAATTCCATTCCACATTACACAGCTATAATTTGCGGTTACATAATACAACTGTGTTGAGTTACTTGTAGCAA
Organism: Entomobrya proxima; assembly: GCA_029691765.1. Taxonomy (NCBI): domain Eukaryota; kingdom Metazoa; phylum Arthropoda; class Collembola; order Entomobryomorpha; family Entomobryidae; genus Entomobrya; species Entomobrya proxima. Next base: position 41,562,521 of record CM056168.1, on the reverse strand, counting down.
TTCCATAAATTATGATGTAGCAAGTAAGGATATTTCTTGAAAATCGTTTAGTAACAAGCAATGAAGCATGAACATGGTTTGTGGTTAATAGATTTTTTTATTAAATAATTTATGTAATATGTAGTGACAACCAAAAAATCTATTACAAAGGTTGTTTTAATATGTAAAAAATGATGAATTCATTGAAGCTACTTAGTATAACCGAAAGCTTTATTAAAACAATCACAAGTGTTTAACACAAGAGTAATAATGCAGCATTCATTCATTTCAATTTTTCCTAGAAATACAATGCCATTGTTCATTGTCCAATCATTAATTTATAACTTGTTTTTGTGGCTCCAGCAGTATATAAGGGATTGCTCAAGACTCATTTTTCCAATTAAGAATGTGTCTAGAAAACATACGGTTCGACAGGATATTCAAATTCTTGATCGGTTTGAAACAAATAAACGAATATTTTTTTTACTAAATTGAACTGAATTTCATGTTAAGGTTTGTTTTGATATTCCTTCATTTGGAACTCTCTACTCAATCGTTCTTTCAATTAAAAACTAATGCACTTCCTCACAACTCATATAATTGTTACAGCATGCGGCTGAAAACTGTTAAAACAAATAAATTATTGTTCTAACAATTTTATGACAACTCTGTTGATCATTATGAATTGATATAGTTGTATTATGACAATGAACTATGAACTATATAGGTACATGTAATTTATTTCTGATAACTTAAAAAAGTTAATTTTAATTTGTTATAAGCCGCGTTACTCATGCTTTTTATTTTTTGCGTTCATTGCTGCCGCTGTAGTCCAGCTAATCTGTGTTTGTAAGGTTGCCTTTCATTTTCCACATGATCCTCATTGTCTTCATTCCCATTATCCGCGTAGTCCACACTTTGTCGATACAGCTTATCAATAACCACATTCTGCTCCAGTTCATCATCCACTTTATCTTCTGGCCTTTTAGTTGTTGTACTTTGACTCAATCCAAATGTATAAACTGTTCCAATCATAGGCCCTTTAGCAATGCTATGACTTCCTCCTTTTCTATTTCCTTTAATAACTCCCTTAGGACCTATATACTGAATCCTTCTTCTTGTAGGTTTTGCTTTTGCTGTGGTTAAAGCTGTCAATGTCAATCTTTCCGTGGTAGTGCTAAAATAAACCGTTTTTCTAGGTGCTTCCGTAACTTTAGGTTTCCCCTTTTTGAAAAATGGTCGTCTAGTGACTCTATACGAACTTGGTTTTAGCGTTCGTACTGTAACCGGTGGAAATCTGTCCTCTGTGGTTGTTGAGATTGGCTGAAAAGTTGTGCTTTCAAAATTTCCTGTGGTAAAATTACCAAACAAATCGGACTGAAACAAATCATCTTCCTCTTTGTCCTTGCCTTTCTTTTTCTCCTTGTCATCATCATCCCCCCACCCCTCACAACTATCTTTGCCCTTTTTCTTCTTCTTTTTACGACTTTCCCTTCTTCCTTTCTTCTTCTTCTTTTTGCCATTTCCTCCACAATCCTCCTCACTGCTGTCATCATCAAAGTTATAAATTGGTATTTGAAAATAGCGTTGCACGGGTGGAGCAGGAGGTGGTGGCGGTGCCTTTTGATTTTCAGGGTTAAAATTATCTAATAGCAAAATCGGTTCTTCCCGTTTGAACTGTGGTGGTATCCACAAAACAGTGCCAACTAAGCCAGAGACTATTTCTTTTATAATATTTCTTCGTGGAGGTGGACCCCACCATCCACCTCCCTTTTTCTTTCCTTTTTTCTTTTTCTTCTTCTTCTTCTTTTTCTCTTTTTTCTTCTCCTTTTTATCCTCCTTGTCCTTTTTCTTGTCTTCCTTTTTATCTTTTTTCTTGCCTTTCTTTCCCTTATCATCTTGTGGCTGGTCAATGTCCAGTTGCTCAGTATCCCGTTCAATTAACTTTTGACCTTCTTCTTTGGAGTTGGTATTGTCACTGTACAAATTGAGTGTAGCTTTAAATAGCTTTGGAGGTATGATATCGTCATTTTCGTTATAATCGCTAGGAAAAACGTCATAAATATTGCCAAGCAGTAATTCAGGTCCTGGTCCTTTTGCATCATCCCCTTTGGGCCCCCCAGTCCACGGATTACCTAAGTATTCTTGAATAAACGAACTTGAAATTGGCAAGTTGGTATCCTCTTGCGATTCTGCTTTTATCTCTTCTTTCGTTATAATTTCAGGAGCATTCTGTTGAGACAAGGCTACGTATACCGGAAACGCATGTTGTGAATACTGTCGTGTCTCTCTTTTCTCAGCTTTTTCATGTTCGGATTTCTCATTTTGTAAAGAGTCATCAACTTTAATAAATTCTGGTATTCTTTGATACCGTTTCTTGTGAAAGGTTTGGTATCGTGGGAACTTTCCATTATAGATGTAATACTGATCCTTGCTAGAATTTCTCACAAATCTTGCTACATTTGCATTCATGATATCAACAGGTCTGTCTTTTCGTGCCACAGCGTCGGAACCTGTTGCCAGTAAAGTTGTTGCTGCTGATTGTGATGACAAGTTTCCTGAAAACAAACAGTTTTTTTAAAATCATACTTTTATTTGCACAAGTAGAAGCTTTGCATATTTTGATACGTTCGCAACCTGTATTATTATTTTACAGTAACAAAACTTATGTTTACTTGAATTTTATGAAATGAATGACAATATAAGCCAAGCAAAGAAATGAATGAGGAAAAAACAAACTTTGCTATCATTTTTTAAAACACTTCTATTTTTAAACATTAACATTATACTAAAAAGTTATTTGGAGTTACTGAATATCTAAGACTTGCAAGTTTAATATAAAATTGCTATTTTGATACATCATTTTGACAAACTTACACATTCCATTAAGAAAATTGCTGTATCAAGAAAATTTCAGAAATTGATGTAAATGGGATTTACCTTCAAAGTGCTCATTTTCCAAGGTTGCCCCACTACCACCTGATAACGCAGAAACATTATCAAAATTATTGGACAATGAGTTAGAAATTTGTACGTAGCAACAGAGATACAAAATGAAATTGGTTAATAAGAAATGTTTACTCCTTGGCAACTTTCTAATAACTTTTAAAAACTGTTTAAAAAACTTGGAGATGGAAAAGTAGTTGCTTCCCTTTTGCAAGTTGGAATCACGCATTTTGATAAGCGTATGCAAAACAAGTTGCAGCTCTCCGGAATTACACTATTATAATAGAAGGTCATGGTGTTTGAAAATAATACTTTATGCGCTTTAGAGATTATGCAATGCCAATGCCGCACATTTTCATGAACACCACCATCTCAAACCAAGTCTAAGCACAAACTAAAACTGGCGAAGAAAGTTTATTGAGAGAATAGCTGATATTGCCTTGGCTATTTTCAGATAGCAAGTATTCTAACGAATCCACCTACGTTTTTTACACTTACTGATTACACTAATAAAACCAGTTTTTTACCGGAAACAATATATGTGCAACTTTATATATATGTATATTGTGTAAACGGATGTTAAATCTTTATTCATATTGTTTCCTTATTCATGTAAGTGTAACCCTATCAATTGCAATTTATTGACGTCCAGAGCAAAAGCTTTGTTAGCGCATGCGTAAATTATTTATTACAAGTCTGGCGGATTTTCTGGTACCATTTTTTCTGTTTGAATGAATTCGATTGACCAACTAGCTCACCAACTGTGTATTTAATATGCATATGAAAATATTTTATTGCATGCGAACGTACTTATACATCCAGTAATGCTTATAGGATAAGGAGTAGGTGATTTTTTTGCAATTTTATTTAGGTAGCTTTACATTGAAAAACGAGTCTTTCATAAAACATTCACGCAGATTGTTCTTATTGAAATAATTGCTTCAAATTCGTAGTCCTTACAGTAATATACTTGTAAGTCCAGTTCCCAAGAATTCAAATATTTAATTACCAACTGAGTATTTATAACAATAAACAAAACGATTATTTGCTATTTGGCATATTGCCAATACATTTTTCAAAGCGTATAAAAGGACGCATGAAAACCTCTAGCTACTAAACTTTTTGTATTTTCAAGATTATCATTCCATGTTCTCTGTGTAAATTTTCAAACACTACTTCTAATTGTAATAACAAAGCTGTTTGTATGAATATTATTCTTATACTTAAAATGCCTTTCTTGAAGAATATCTGATTTTTCCTTAGTCTGCAACAAAGACGTTTTTAACTGAATTTTTGAAACAGATAATTGCATAAATGTAAATACTAGTAAGCTTAGCCTTCTTAAATGAATTGTATGGTATATACTAAAATATAAAAATACCAATAAAACTTCGAAAACAAAAAGAGCCAGGATGGTAACACCGAGAGGTGACACCAATCCAATTTTTTCCGCTGGACTAATCCCATGAAGTGGCACAAGTCTAGAAATATCTTCAAAGTACTTTGATTTAACCACACTTTTCAATCTTTCAAATTTTGCTCTGATTCCCATCTCGTCAGTTTTAATCAACCAGTTGTACGTGTGTTGGGACAAGTAACCAGAAAACCGGTAACTTATGGCAATTAGTAACTTACTCTCCTGTTTTATATCAAATCCTTTACAGTAGATTGTATTGTCAGCCATCCAAATTTCATTACGCGTTAGTTGATACATACCAGAACCAAAATCTCCCAGGTTAGCTGATGAAAGAAATAATTTGTTTTGTTTCATAATTTTAAGAAACAGTGGCAAGTTGAATACATGACTGTCTATTTCGCTCTGAAACGTATAAACGTCAGTAAAGTTCATGCCACCCAATACTTGTGATAACCCAGTTCGAATGTGAGAGGGTAAGAGGTCATAAAGTAAGGGAAAGAACCAAGCAAGATTACTTAGCCCAAATTTGTATCCCTGTTGAGTGAGTAAATTTTTAAATGTGGGAAACGAAGTAAAACATAATGCTTCGTATGATATGCAACTTTGATATGTCAAAGTTATTAGCAAAAATGGAATCAGAATGGCGCAAATTACAGCACGCGAGTGTTTTCGACGCATGGAAAGCCCTAGAACTAACCAGATTATGTCAACACCATTCCAAACACTATACTCAATCCATCCAACTAAAATACATGTTAGTGCAAATATTGCATATATGATTAGTGTGAGGCAAGAAAGAAATGTGTAGTCAAATTTTGTAATTGTATTTTTGGGAACGCATGTTAACATTTTAAAGCTATTTTCTGAACGACTCATGTACAAATAATTTCTTTTGGTTAAAAACTCATTAGGAATATGCTGAAAAACGCTTTCTCCAATGTTAACGTTTAGAAACCATTCTTTAGTTTTCATTTGATGTGGTTCTAGCTCAATGTTGTATATGGTGATTGTTATATTCAATAGAGACTGAAGTAGTCCAAATTGCAGCACGTCAAAATTCTCGCAATCGTTTACTAGTTTCGTAAAGGCTGTAGAACTAATTCTTGTTGTACGCATTGAAACTAAGCAATCAGCGTTTTGTATAAGTGGGATAAAGGAATAGGGTGTATGAACTGATGTTGTTTCTCCGTAACCATTTCCGTTAAGTTTGAACTTAAGATACTTGATTATGTTACTTGTTGTATATATTCCAGTTTTAAATAATTGAAACCGAGAATTAGTACAAAAGTAACAAAACAACAGCCCTCGATGTGGGTTATTGTCAAAGAAAACCAGATTGGTATTAAAGGGTGGAACTTTTAAGTATAGCAATTTAGAAAATGTTGGCAACAAGATTCCGTGTGACACAAATATATAAAATAGCACTTCAGTTGATGTGCCATACCCAGACTGATGTATGCTGTGAATAATTTCTTGAAATGTATCTAAAAAGAGAGCAAACACGACGCAAGAATCACCATGAAGTTTTTCAGCAAATCGCAAGTGTCCGTCTGATATTGAAACGTTCTTTAAATTAGCTTGAATTTGTAATGCTACATGTTTGGGTTCGTAAACGGTGAATGTATTCAGCAAGCTATTTGACATTGCTTTTGTCCTGCCCACTGAAGCAAATGGCTTCAAAAAATCAAAGTATTGTAACGGCTTTGGGCTTATTATTTGTATGTTGCAAGACCTACTTTCTTGGGTTGGAAGTTGTAGTAAAGCAGTATTGGGCTTGTTTGAAAATAGTAGAAATAATAAAACACTAGTCAAAAAATTGTTATTTGCAATATCCAATCTTGGTTGTAGCTTCATGACTATGACCCTTAATTTTTTAAGGAAATGCCGGAAACGAAACGATAAACTCAATGCCAACTGATTCCACAAGTTTGAGTTTTAGATAGCCGTAAAGACTTTATAGTACTTCTGCCCGGGTTAAAGTACTACAAAGGAATGCGAATAAGCTTTTTACAGACTGAATTTATTATAGGTGTTTTAATTTATGTAATTGTACTTTTTTACTAAAACTGCGTCAGGTAAAATACCACTGTATGTTAATAATTGTATTACAATTCAACTTGGCCAACTTTATGGTCAACTTTATATCATAGGCATCATATAAAATGAAGCACTTTAACACTTAATATTATAAAGTACTTAAGACAGATTACTCATCCATCTCATGCAATCTTACCTTCTAATAATGTTTTTTATATTTGACTTGTGTTTGTTTCGCGCAGAACCAGAAAACACGCCAAAGTATTAGGTACTTTAAATATAATTCTATTAATTATTGTTCTAGTGCATATCAAGCCTTACTTTGCACACGCTTTAACATACAAACTATTCTAGTAGCAAAAAATGGAATAAAACATAATAAAGAAGTGGGCGAAATATATGCAATATACCTTACAAAAAATTCTCATTTTGAAAAGTGGTATAGGGTATAGGTATTAACTTTTTTGATAATATTAAGCAATTGTAACTAAACTAACTAACGCTTTTCGTTATGCATATTATTGTGCCTACCTATGCATTAGAACGATGGCTTGGTTTTAAATAAATAACAGTCACGACAATTACCATTAATTTACTTTATGAGCTATCTTGGCTTAAAGTTCATACAACAATAGTTTATAGGCAATAGTGCAAGGTGACAAGTTTGAGAAATTTTATAAAAAAAACATTTAATAAATAATTGAATTTTTCGTTGTGTCTGATAAAACTAAAAACTATCCTCAAATTGTAAAGGTTTCTGTGTATGGTGATAAATATCGTTCCTCGTTAAATTTATAAACCATTAAATATAGTAAGCTTATACCTACTTGGTGTATCATAATGCATAATTATTGAAATTTCGTTGATTTCAATAAAACCTTTGTCACACTTTATGCTAGAAAATATTTAAAAGAAACCCAAACGTTACCACGATTACAAAGCAAAAAAATTATTATCTAGGTCAACGCTCTATTTTTAAGCTAATAGATTTGAAGTATCACTGCTACTGTAGCAGCTTGTGCTTTACAATACTTTATGGTGTTAGTTCACATATGGTATAATAAATTTTAGTTGAATTAGAGGTTCAAAGCTGTACACTGTCTAGTGTTATTAGAAACCCCATTACAAAGTCCAATACCTGATCAAAATAGTTAATTTTTATTTCCTTATCTATTATTCCAATATTTCCAGCAGGAAGTGCTACAACTTTCAAACAATTTATTGTACGTTGCATAAGTCTTTGGTTTTTGTTTTTGACAATCCTATACTCATTTCGCCAACTTACCAGCAATTGACTTGAAATTTCAAACAAGTAGCACCCACATTTAAACACTACTTGAATCACTAGCATGCCAACACAAAACCCAGCAATAGCCAGTAAAAGTATAGCAACATTCTTTTTGTGAATTCCAACATAGGATGCACCTATTGTAGTTATTAAAATGCCGGATACTCCACCTAGCACAAGGTTTGAAGCTGCAATTTCGTAAGGTGTAATCAAGTTTGCAATAATTCTAATTTCCTGGTATAGCTTCAGCTGAATCATGCTAAGGTTTTTTCTCTTCATTTGATTTAAAAGGACACACGTACTAATTGCACCATGACATGATAACAGTCCGAGCATTCTAGAACTTACCATTACAAATTGTCCCGAGTAAACCAAAAAAACAAAGTGTACGACTTTCCAATAAACCGAATTGTGTGTTAGTGTAAAGCAATCAAATGAAATGCTAATAAAATCAAGTGAGGTAAAGTACATAACAATTCCGCATACTAGAGGGCTAACATTTAAAAGAAGAGCAAAAGCAAGTGACATTATTCCCATTTGTGTGTAGTAGGATCTATTTCCTGTAAAATGCAAATTTTATGTTTATTGGATGCAAATCTTTGTATTTTAAAAACAATTAATTACATACCTAACTTGTAGTTATATAGCCACATTGCTTCCAAATCATACGTCCAATTGATACCAATAACAAGTTCCTTCCCATGAAAATAGCAAAGAATATCTAGTAACAGGGAAATTGTAACAAATGTATACTGCAACAGCAAAAAGCAAATCTGAACACTTGTTAAGGACGCTTGACACAAGTGGGTTTGCAACATATGAAACACCATTAAGCATACGCTACATCCTTTTAGAGACAATGCTTGAAAATAGTAATGCATTGAGGCTAAGAATTCCCACTCTTTGCGTTCGTCATTCCAAATAATTGGGAAAAAGGAATGCGTTAATGAACTCAAAAAATGATTGAAAGCGTTAGTCTTGCAAACAAAATTGCATTCCATTGCAATTGCAGTTTCTTTACTAGTGACTAGTTTAAAAAATAATACTGTAATACTCTTGCAAACCTAAATATGAATGTCCAGTTGATAGGTTTTTTCAGATGACTTTGATATAACTTTCTACGAGTAAAACAATTCAAACTTTCCATTATCAGATAAAAGTTTGTTTGTTTGTTTTACACCACCAGCGCCCCGTCCTGGGTCGTTATGCTGGCTGAATTGTGTTTTTTCCAAACAATGATTCGTATAGACAGATTTGTATGAAAAGTATAGACATATTCTTTATGGGAAGTTTAAACTTTATTTGAATAACATGACGTTGAATAATTCATGCTCCAAAAATAGGAAACTACAATACTAGCCCAAACGCTGAACATGGATAAGTACCTGAAATATGACTAAAACAGTTTAGCCTAAGTTATAAGTTGCACGTTATCTCCAAAATGATGGATTATACTTACAGCTGCTATGTATATATATATATATAGGTAAACTAAAAAACTTTTCAAATCCAAAATAAGTTTTAAAATGTTTTATGACCTCCAGTTTGCAAAACATTTGTACAGGTTCATATACAATTACAATTTTAATTTGAAAATGCAGCAGTATTAAAAAGTAGGATTTTATTCTTTAGTTTTTTTCATATGAAGTAAATTACAACAAGTAAATAAGTAAATGAAGAATTGATAAATATTATATTAGGTATGTTGATAATAGAAATACTTCTATATGTTTTACACAGACATTAATTCTATAATACCTAATTGCCAAAATATTATTTACATTCAAGGTTTAATACTTACACGCGCCTTGGTTTTCATTAAAAATCAAAATTACAAAAACAAAGTCAGACGACTAACAAAAACATTGTATGACACAGTATTTGGACATATCCATATTATATTTTTATAGAGTTAGATATTTTGTCGATCAGTTATCATTGTAAGACCATATTAGAATACCAAGTAAATATTCAAGTTAGTTAGCAATTGATAATTACTTATGATTTACACTATATATCAACTTTGGTAAAGAAAAAATGTCTTTGGGATCTAAAATTATGTCCCAAAGTTGTTTTAGATGATTTCTTACGTAGCTGATTAGAAACAACTGTACATTTCCCCAGTCCAGTCCTGTATATATAAACTCATCCGAAAGAACTCCATCATCAGGCATGTATTTCTTTGTGGTTATCCAACTTGGGAAAATTTCCGAGTGACTAACATGAATCCCCGTTCTCTTTGTCAATAGAGTTCCCATATTTTCCAATTTTCGATACTCTCCTAAAGTGTTTCCAGGAATTAGCATCTGCAGACAACTGCGAAACTATAAGAAATGCTTCGTGTCCATTTGTTTGCACAAAGTTTTTTGATACTGTTTTAATAATGTCAGCGCATTCGGATGGGTTGAAGACTTGTACAGGTACATACATATATTATAAAACAATTTTTTACCAAAGTTTCTAATTCATCAAATGGCTTCAAGGGTGGAGACACTGTAAGTCTAGTTATACTTTCACCCTGATAGTCGTTGCTTATCAAACCTTATCATAAGTTTTATCAAACCTTATCATAAGTGGCAGAATGAAAAGAAGCAAATACACAGCAAGTTTGTTTCTGTAGTAAGCGTGTTGAAATATATTGCATCCCTGTTCTATCAACGAGGCAAATAGGTGTAGTATAAGCTACAAAAAATCATTCACATGCTTTGTTGGGTCCTTATTGATGCCAGTATTTGCAATCAGTTTGTAATTAAATTTATTATTTAACAGCAAACAAAAACGTAAGCAAGCAAGTTGCTATTAAAAGTAACCAGGTTAGGTATACTAATCAAATGGGGACACTAGTTCTTTTAGATTAGTAATCCAGTCAAGCTTCTTTATACAAATTTACTAAACCTAAAACCTAACTGTTGTTGTAATGCCATGAGTAAAGATGCCTTGGAAAATAACCCACTTAATACCTTTTATAGGGGTGCCACTATACTACCGAGAAAATGGGCCTGCCATCATCCTCCCTTAACTTCAAATTCGATAAGAACTTCGGAAGCGTTCGCAGGTATATCAGCATAATATATGTAATACAGGGATTGGAACAAGAAAACATTGGTCAATCTAACATGTCACTTTGCTGCAACTGAGAGCATTGCTAAATGCTCTCAGTTGCAGCAAATGTAGCAAATGTAAAATCTCTTACTTCGGGGCTACCTGAGACAAGTTTCCCGAATTTCTCAGAAATACATTTTTTGCCATACCTCACCATATTAAAGGGTTATCCTTAATCACGCTAAACTAGAAAAGTTACATAATTGTTATTTCAAATTTTGTATTCACTGCAGAGCTTCTCCGATCACACAGCCAGATCACAGCCAAAAAATCCTCATTCGTCATTTCGACTTGCTTGGGTGAAGTTGATTCCGACATTTTCTCCGCAAAGTGGCTAGTTAATGGGGCAAAGTAACACTGGGAGTAAAATTACAACTGTGAGTAACTGTCAGTTTAATTATTCTGTGTTTTGGTCATTATCAGGTTTCCAGACCAAGGACAAGTTGAGCGAAAGGAAAGGAAGGAAAGTTATCTAAGATAACTTATCTTGCATTCCCGTGCCGTGCTTGCTTGAAGAGGAAGCGCTTTGGGGTTTCTGGGGGTAATTAAGTCGTTTGGTGCCTGAATTATTTGAGTGGTTATCATTGCAACGGGAAGAAATACAGACATGGCAGCCGCCGCAGATCCCGGGAGGGAGATTCCGTGTCCATTCTATTTGAACTATCCGAAGCATCCATTAATGCCGTAAGTAAATTAGACAAAGAAATTCAGTTAAAGCTTTTCTGGATGGGTCAAATTAAAAAAAAATTGCTTTATTGAAACTTTGTTTTAGGATTACAATGAATGGTCAACGGCACTTTGAAGAGTGCCACATGGCAAAGATGCTGGAGAAGATGCAAGCTGGGGAGAACGTGGATGCCATGGTCCGGAAGTGCAAGTACAATCCAAAGCACGTCTACTTGGCAGAGGGACTGCCAATTCACGAGCGCTACTTCTGTCAAGACTTCAAGGAAGGGTTCGACTGGAAGGTGCATGTGACAAACCCCAACACTAAGTATTCTAACGGGTAGGAAAAGTAACTTTGTGATTTTAAATGAAATGTGAAGGCATTTTTACGAAATACTCAGGTTCTTTTGTGTTTTTATTAGATATCCTCCGTACATGACCAAGCAGGAACGACGGGCCTGGGAAATCAAGAGGGGCGAAGAAATGGAAGCTGAACGGAAGAAGAAAGACGAAGAGGAGAAACAGCAGACGTTGGAAAAGATAAGGACTGGATTATGTAACTGTTTGTTCAGAGGAAAGCGTTGAGATCGGTTCGGGGGTGAAAATTTAAAAAATGGTTATGTATGAATTTTGAAATTGGAGTGTATTCGTAACTGGAATTTGTTGTACTTGCTTTGAGATTTCTCGTTAAAATCTTTCACTTGATATAAGTGACAGAGGTTATGTAATGCAATTAATTAACTATGAGTAATAAATAAAAAACATGTAGATGATTGCAACGGTAGTAAGATTTTCTACATTTTATTTAAAGTTAAATGCATGATACATGAGTTTTTATGGACATTCGATAATTCATGGTGAAGTGTTAATTTTCGTTCCAGAAATTTCGTAGGAGAAATTATATTTATATAATTGCCAACCACACCAGTAGCAATCCAACCACTAAGCTAATAATCGCAAGAATTGCCTCTATAATCAAAGCATTTATAGCCCATCTACGATAACGATCTTCATCCACTTCCCCCTTTTCCCCAATTCTCATTTCCTTGGGTCTGTTGCAGCTTTGAAGTCTGCCAGCTCTGTAATTGCGCAACGTAGGTCCAACCGGATGTAGGGTGTAAATATGAGCTAATCCAGGAAGTTTCCTCCATAACCCACTTTCCTCCAAATTTTCTTGATAAATCAAAAGCAAATCTGGATCTTCCTTAAGACGTATGTCCATACTGGGGTTTTCTTTAATTGCCGCTTGAACGCTCAAAATTCGCACGTTGGGAAACAGTTTGGCAAAGAATCCTAATGGCACCCGGTATTTCCAACGCTTAAGAAAAAGCTTGTGCACGCTTGGAAAGCTCCTGTGAAGATTTCGCTGGATAATCTTACCATGGTCAACATTAGGGTCAATTCGCAAGTCCAAAGTGAGGTCAGTAATTCCCAAAAACTTGTCCAGGATTTGAAGCGCTTGCTCTAAGGGCTCTTCCTTGTCCATTACCTCATCTTGATTTTGTTCATAGCGAAACGTTTCCTTCATTGTTAAACACAAGGCTTTTAAAGAAGGTGCCTTGATAAGCAAAATCACTTCCGGAATACCAAAACTTATAAAAAAGGTCAACTTTTTCAGTCGAGGAAACTCCAGAAACGTATTATCCGGAGCAACGGAAGTTTCCTCCAAAATCTTATCCTGATTAATCCTTAAATCCTCCAAACTCCCTCCATATCTTGCATTAATTTCCACTAAAAATGCTAGTGGCACCGACTCCATTTTAATTTCCAATCCTGTTAGATTCTTCGCCACCGGAAGTGGATTCAAGGCAACATGCTTATTAAACTGAATCACACGTTCCTTTTCCTCCAAGCGGGTAAGTACAGGCGTGAAATAAAAGTGGGTTACCACCTCCTTCAACTTTGGCAAGGCGGTTAAAATCAACGCCAAAATGTCATAAGCCTCTATATAAGTTCCCAGCAGGCATCTCCAAGTCATGTCAAGATAAATCATGGTCAAATTATTTTGGAGCAAGGGCAAAAGTCCCAAAGCGTCCAAAAGAAAGAAGGAATTCTGCTCAAAACTGTTGTCCATTGGCAACTTAACATGAAGCACTTTGATTAACGGTTTGTTCCACAAAGTGCCATTTTGTAAAGCGGGCAGTACGCCTTCCAGCGTTTCCTGCTTGTCCAGCGTTAATAACCGAAATTTTTTCAGCCAAGTGTTGGTAAGCCAGTTCCAGCACTCCAGAAGATCTATGACTTTGTCAATCCACAAATCCATTCGGGTGGGAGGCTCCAGCTCCTCCAAAATCCGTTGAAATACACGACAAGTCTTGGACAGACTTTGGATTGAATCCGGATCTGACTTCAAATTTGCAAACACTTGCTTCCAAACCTGAGAAAACCAATCATGTTCAGAAAATTCAATCAGTCAATCAATTTAGCTTTCAAATCAATCTGTTAAATATCAAATTTACTTACATTTTTAGGTAAAATGCTTAGAGCATGTTGCGGCTCTCCCAGCTTTCCTCCTTGGTCACCCCCTCCCCCTCCAAACATGTCAACTTGATTATTCATCCCTGCTCTCAGACAATTTAGCAGTAATTCGTTTAAGGCTTTAATTAAAATGCATTAACTTCTTCAAAACCGCCAAAGATTCCCAGAAAACCCATTAACCCAAATATCTCCTAAAAACTCCAGTACCAGAACCAATTCAACCTTCGCTTCTATAAATATAATTTGTGGACCATAAAACATGAAGCGACATGTAAACTTGCAAAAATATCCTCAACTTTCACCTGAATTAATTCCAAAAGTATGCAATTTTATGAACTACATTTTAAAGCAAGATTACAATCCCAACGTGCCCGACTAAGAAATAATCACCCAAAAATGCCCACTTCCGGTGCAAATTCCAACTTTGTATGTCTCCCAATGCCCCAGTAAAAAGTACAGACGCAACGCAATAAAATGATTCATTTAAGATTAAAGCACACTTTATTACAACTTATGGCGCATAATAAGTAACAGTTAAGTTTAGAGTTAGAGTACTAGCAGTTTCGTAATATCTAATAATAATAGTTTTACTAGTAAAATCTACAAATATTGATAAGTTTATATTTAATCTGAATCTGTAGTTTCTGGAATATCCGCAAACCTTTTAATCTTGTCCCACAATCCATTCTTTTTCCTTTGGTGCTTTCCCCCTCCCCCAGACCTCCCCCCAGTTTCCAACTTTTCCTTGTCCATGAAAAAGTTATTTCTTATAAAATCCACCAATTCCTTCCTGGCCCGTTTCATTCCCAGCTTTTTAGCCAATATCAAAAGCTTAGCCGCATTTTTCTTGGTGCAAACTTGACCCAATGCCTGATTCAGAAAATCCTTGAAATCCTTCAGTTTGTAAAGACACACAGCTAATGTAAATTCCGGAAGTACATCCTCCTTCCTCCAATTGTCACTGAGATTGCCAGTGTTCAAAAAGTGGAGCACTATTCCCAATGTTTCAGAATCAATGTGTAAGGGACCTTGGTCCACCAACTTGCAAAGTTCTGGACATCTTACAGCCAATAGGGATTTGTCCACGTGGAATTTAACCCCGTCTTTAGAAACCAGTGTGGCCAGTGAACTTACATACTTTGAATCCTTTCCCAATAATTGCTTCAAATCCTTGGCAAAGTTGTCACAGAATTTGGTCTGATATTTTGCCAGGATGGTGGTCAGCACCGAAAAGGAAATCGGTGTCACCTTCAAATTGTACATTTTTATTACAAACCGTATTGGCATTGCACCGTCTTGTGTCAACTTGCTGGAGTACATTCTGTTGATGAGGTCCAGGGGTAATCCCCAACAGCCTAGTCTTTGGTCAGTATAACTTTTTGCACTTTCGCAATATAGATTGACAACCTGGAAGGGTGTGTCCACCGTGACCTGCAAAAGAACACTGGATATGTTCTCATCTTTCTCAGAATGAATCAGTCGTACGAAAATCCCTGCGCAATAACGCACACCGTCTTCTTTCTTCAGACGCAAATAGCACTTGAACTTCAAAGGAAGGCCGATTGAGGATCCGATTTGGAACAGGGTCTCTTGTGCGTTGATCTGCGAGTCAGACTCTTTGATTTTTATGAAATTTGCAATGTTCCATGCAAAAAAGGACTTTTCCATTCGTGTCTGAAATAAATTATAGTATGATTTTTAGAAAAGTCATGCAAAAATTGAATTTATTGCAAAAATAAAAATGCATTTTAATGAATTAGCCGTTAGTTTACCCCGAATGAGTAGAGTACAGATGCATGCTCCATTTTCCTTTTGGCTGATGACCGATGATAACACAAGGCTTATCGAAAAATAATTGGCAAAATAAATGATAATTTGCTTCTTGGAAAAGAAATCAGATTGAAAAACGCCAAAAATCTTAGGAAAGGTAATCATCGATAATCGATAGCTATCACAGCAATCCATGACGACCTTGGGGCTACTTGAGGTTCTTTGAAAATGATGACTTTTGTAGGATGTAGACAATGTCTTCTAGACATCATGTTATTCGGTTGATCACTTCAACTTCAAGATCCTCACTCAGCCTTATCATCTTCCCTTTCAACATTTCGTTCTTGGGAAATTTATCACTATTTTATACTATCGGAAAACTAAGGAATCGTCGGGCACAGCCATTACGCCATCAAGTCTTCGTGTATTTTTCTGCCGTTCCATATTTTTCAGAGTAAAGGCAAGATAGTAAAAGTGTGTAGATCGGATGGTCCATCTTGATTATTTTTAATCTGTCCAATTAATAACCGAAATAGACTAAGATCTGGTAGAATAGTATGCTATGTTGATACAATCAATACTTATTTAATGAAAGATGCATAAAAGGGCTTATAATTAATTAAGATATATACATAATATGTAAAGGCAATCCAGGAGAGGTCAAATAGGACAAGACCGAAGAAACAAACTGAGACAAAAGTGGTAGAAAGTTAGCATTTAATAAAAGATAAATATGATTTTGTAGAGTAGCATTTTGGTATTTAAAAAGCCTTTTGTTTTTTACGACTTGAAGATCAGTTCTCTGATAGTGGTTAATGCATAATAATGTAGTCACTTGTAAATAAATTCGGCGTTAATTAATGAATAAATACCTATTTAATGCAGACGATGCAGTATTTTAATACAGTTTAACCATGTTTCAGTCTAACTGACTCAGTTAGTCCATATCAAAAATGTTTGAACACATAAAAGCAGCAAATTACACAAACATTTTTCTAAACCGACCAAATCCAAAACATCTTGGGGCTACTTGGGACACTTTGTCATCAAAGGAATACCTAACTTACATAATTACAAATCATGATTAAAAATATAAAACTAGTAACTTTACTAACAAGCGATTTTAGAATCTAATGGTAAAGCTGTAATCCCTGGAATCTATCAGCAACTTAAAAACTGGTTCCCAGATTAATCCTTCGTCTTAGGGGCTTTACTTTTCTTCTTCAGGTTCTTCCGTTGTTGACAGGATTTATCAGTAACAGACTTGACCGCTGTAGCTCTGTAAATTAATAAAAGCTCATTAAACTTTCTAGTCATTTCTATAACTTCAAGTTTAACTTTACAATAATTAATTTTATATTGCGTCATACCGTTTCTTCTTCTTAGCACCTTTCTGAACCTTGACCGATGACTTATCCGAACCATCTTCATCTTCTTCATCTTCTTGAACCCAAGCCGGGTACAAAGTAACCTCCGGTTCTTCGTCACTGTAACCTTCTTCTTCATCCTGTGTCTCCTCCAAACTACTCCTTTCCTTCATTCCCTCCAAAACTTTCAATCCCGCCTGCAGTAACGTCACCTTCGTGGCCATTATTTTATTCTCCTTCAAAATCCTCTCCATGGCCGTTGTCGTCTCCAGCTTCCTCCTCATCTTCCTCACCTCCTTGTCCTTCCTCTCCTGTAATTTGGTCACCTCCTTCAACTTGGACTTTAGCTGTTTTAACGTCTCATCCTCCTCCTTAATCTTCTCCTCGAAATGAGCAAATTTGTAGGATTCCAACTTGTGATTCAACTTGGCCGTTAATTCCGTCACTTGCTGAACCTGATCTTCGGTCCTGTTCAGTTCCTGTCGGTACAGCTGGTTGACCCTGGTCAAGTTATCGTATTCAGAGCGAAGGCTCAGCAGTTCAAAGTGAAGGTCATCGACCGACACCTCGCCTTCTTCAAGCTTTACAGGTCCACCAGTTGCCATTCTGCTTTAATTTCACTAAAAACTGTGTTTAACGGTTAATTTTTAAAAGTGTCCCAAAATCTTTTCCAAATGTCAAGTGGTCAATGTTGTCTTCACACAGCAGAACCACAGATGCTTCATATCCAAAGTAGTCGCGCCAACTTATGGGACGAGTGACGACATGAGTCATGTCTTTGTTCACCTGACTTGCGTCACTTGTCACTTGGCTTAATGATTTCTTTGGCTAATGGCAATGGGCAGGGCAGAAAAGTAATTAAAGTTATATCGCTTTTAAAACAATGGACCATTTAATTTATTTAGACAATTGACGAAAGTTTTTTCTTGGAAGTTCGTCTGTCTTGTCATTTGGCACTTTGGCACTATTGTGCAGTGCAGATTAAGTTAAGCATTTAATTGGCATGCAAATTTTATTTCATTTTAAAGTAAACTGTTTTAATAACTTATAATCGCAAGATTTAAGACCCGACATAGGGCAAAAGCATTGGGCTTTTACAAGACAACAAAACCAAATAAATAAGGTAGATAATATCCTATACTTGTAGTGTGTCCTTTTGTAGTAGGCTTTGGATGCATAGTAATTAGAATATTAGAAACACAGCTTAAGAATATCTTTAAATATTAATTACATTAAAGGTTTCGCTCAAAGAATGCTCATTTCATCGTCAAGAATAAAATGGAATATTCAATATTATAGGAGGCAGACACTGATAAAATGCTTAATATCATAAAATGCCTAATATTTAAACTTGTTTGTCTTTAATTTTTCGGTGATATTGGAATATATATACTTTTTAGAATTATATTGGTAGCTGTGAAGACAATGCATGTTGCAGTTTTTTAGAAGAGCATTTCTAAGAACGTACCTACATTTGAATAGGACGACACAATAGCAATATTATCAAAGCAAGCTTTTTGTAGACAATAAGTCTGGGTTTTTTTTACAACGTTTCATAATTAGGGGAGTGTGTTCCCGATAAACGGAAGATCAAGTGTGAGTTGTTAAACAAAACTGAGGGTTTATTCAAGGAATGTACCAATTACCAATCCTATTTGATGTCTTTTAGTTTAATAATGTAATGTAATTTTAGTATTTGGGTTTAATTGCAGAGCATCTGCTTGTTTGAAGACGAGCGAGAAAACTGTCGCTGGAAGGATAATAAGCTATCAAACTTAAAATTAAAATTGAAAGTTTCAAAAACTATAGAAAAATGAACTTGTTAAGTCTTCCACGTACAACAGTGGTAAGCAGAAAACAACTTTTAGAAAAAGCTATAGCTTACACGTTTTTATTTTAATCGTATTTCATTTAAATTTTTAGATTGAAAGCGGAATTTTCCCATATTTGCAATGGAACGACCTTCTAAATTTGCGTAGCGCTTGTAGGGAAGCCCAAAATTTCGTCCATGATTGGATGCAACTTCACCCCGAACTCGCTCCGGAAATTAAAATCGTCGAAAATAAATCCCGTTGCACTCTAGCAAACTTTGTGAAAATGGAAATTCCTTGCAAGAAAATATTTCTAAGTGAGTCTCATAGTAGCTCGTACTATGAAAAGAATGCAGCGGCCGTTGATCATTTCCTGGAAAAGTATGGCTCAATGATAACCCACGTTCGAGTAATAAAACTGACCCTGGGCACCACCAACAACAGCAAAGAAATGGAATTCTGGGAGGGCTTGACCAACTTGAAAAGTGTGAACGCGGAAGAAATTTACTTTAAGGGAAAGTCCTCTCCCCCAAACAGAACCGTTGCTATTCCTTCAACATTTAGAAATCTGCAAAGTCTTAAAATTGGCGTAGTTCAAGAAAACTTCGATGCAGTACATGGCTTTCAAAAACTGCAAGCGTTACTAACAACTTGTGAAAATCTGGAGTACATTTTCCTTCCCCGAATTCCCACTACGCCAGCAAGACGACTTCTGTCTCTAATGAGGGATAATGCAGAATATATTTCTGGAGTGACTCGTCTGCTTAGAGTTATGAATACTGTAGTTCAGCGCAACAATAATGCTTTACAAGCGATTGACCTTGAACGTTTCCGATATTTTCCCCGGTTTCCACGTAGACAGGAAGTGTCCAGCTTTCATCAACTTTGCAGAACCTGCGAACAATATCAGATCAAGTTATTTAACGTCCGGGTTATGTGGTTC
Source organism: Entomobrya proxima (assembly GCA_029691765.1). NCBI lineage: Eukaryota > Metazoa > Arthropoda > Collembola > Entomobryomorpha > Entomobryidae > Entomobrya > Entomobrya proxima. Next base: position 41,542,717 of record CM056168.1, on the reverse strand, counting down.
CGGCTAGCACAAATACTGGTTGGGGATCTGGCTCCAGATCTTGGCTCAACAGTGGTTTCCTTACTTTGTTCCAACGGCAACGACTTGGCTTTTGCTTTGGACATGGAATTGCCTTCTCTGGAGATAGTGGAAATGAGATCAACTTTAAGAACTACTACTTTACTTGCAAATCGTTGTCAGTCTAACTGGCCAATGATGAAGGAATTGATAATTTCTGTGGAAGCGCCTTTACTAGATTCGGGCATGTTGGATTTGAAGTCTTTGCTTGGCTTCTTTTTCAAGGGGGAAGGGTATCCAAATTTGAAGAAAGTTACTATAGAACACTGGCATGGGAGTAATGCACAGTTGGTTATGTTATGCGAGGGGTTGACTACATTGGAGGAAATCTGTTTGGTGTATTCTCGCTCGGAAGAGTTGAATGAATTTAAATTTTTGATGGATGAAAATGAAAATCCCGTCTTGCTTAATATGTTTGGTAAGAAGCAATTATAATAATAATGCATGTTTAATGTAAGGAAAAAATGAAGTTTCAATTAAAAAGACATTTTAATTTAGAATTAAACCCAAAGCAATCAACACGACGGATTAGGATGCTCTTACGAGATCCAAATATTTTGATCAGGGATTTTTTAAACATTATAAAGGAAACCTTTCTAAATACAAATACGGTAAAGCAACGGAACCCAGTGAAATTGGTAATCAAATTTATATAAAATCTTTGTTCAAATTTTTTTTCTTGATTCTAATTCTAAGTTTTTATTGTTCTGTTTCAAGTTAACTTGCCTAGGATTAAGGTCTTATCTTGGCACGAAATTTACCGAGTTTGTGGAGAAATTTCCAATTGAGGAATGGTTTACTGTAGAGCAGAATTGGTGCTGGGAGATGCGCATGCTTGTTAACATGATTGAGTCTTCTATTTAAATAGATTTATCTACTGTCGCACATGCGGATTTAGCTATAAGCTTTTCCACTTTTAATTTTAATTTTCAAATATCGTTTCCATAGGATGATTTACCCGTGTTTGGTCATAGGTAGTTGATTATCATAAAACTATTACAGAAACTATAGATTTTTTCATTGTATTTCATGTTGGCAACAATAACGAAACCGAACTTAAAACATTTTTGTGCTTTTGATCAAAAGCTTTAATTTCAAAAATTTATACTTTTATCGTTTTCTAAATATTCGTTGCAAAAACTTTAGCACATTTTTAAAGCAAATAAAAACTAGTATTGTACGACGCTTTATCCAAATTAACTTTAATTTGATTTTAGATTTACATTCAATCAAAAACACAAACACTGCTAGTTTCAAAACAATCTCTCCCAGAATAAACACTATTTTCATGTTTCCGCTCATATTAGTACCAGAAGGTACGTCTTGCATTTCCGATGTTTCATTAAAGTTTGCAGAAATTGCTGGCATAAACTTTAAAAGTATATTTTCCCACCATTGAACCAAACCTGCACTATATATCCCCTTAAGTTTTGTAATAACCACAGGAGCCACCCATCGCCAAAAATGAATGCCCCGTCTAAGTTCTAGCCCCTCACTAGATTTGGAAATGTATACAGATTTACGCTTATTTGCTAAATCTGCGTAAAGCGCATTTGCTGCCATATCCGGTAAAAACAGAGCTGTGTTATTACACTCGTCCAAAATTGATTCGCCAAAAGACGAAGCTCCATCCGTTCCATAAAACATTTCCTGCCAGTTTGGATGCAACTTTGTATGATTCATCCAGCGAATTGCTTTCTCGTCCTGATTTCGAATATCCGAAGTTATAAAATTGTTAATATAGGACAACTTAAATGTTTCGTAAACCCATAACTCACTCCTAAATAAATTCGTGATTTCGTGGGGAAGGTAAGGCAACTTTGGTTTAACAAAGTGCATCCAAAATGTGGCCCAGGCTGGCCATAAGCGAAAGTCTTCCCCAGCTAAATCGCCAGTGCGGCCAACACCTCTCGTGTAAATTGAATAATTATGAGTTACTAAACTCTCGAAACTGTCAATTGGAACTAGTTTTTCTGGAAGAGTTAGATTAGCAATGTTTTTGTTTTTGTAGGCACTAGACAATACTAGCACCATTAAAATAAGTAGTCCTAGAGAAATTCGCGCAGCAAATTCGGTGTAACCAATTATTTGACATTTGCTACAAATAGATTGTAAATAGGGACTGTCTCCTTGTTCAAATAATATTTGCAAGCTACACAGTTGGCCAAAGTTGCAAGGGAATTTGGACCAACCTTCGTTTGTGTTTTGAATAAAGTGATTAACTAACATGGACGTAGCAACTAAAGTTAGGCACAGAAACATCCAAGTATATATATCAAATATAGATATTAGGTGATAAAATCCTAGCCCAGGTTGGTCAGTTTGTCCACAACTAACAAATTTTAAACTCGTGGGATGAAATTGAAAAGGAGAATATTCAAACTTGCCTGTTATATAGATTCCAACGGCAGGTTTGGCAAAACTGGCTCTAAATTCACCCACGCAAGAGTCAGATTTTTCAGTAAATGCATTGGCTGTGTAGTGTATTGTAGAGTTACCAAAGTCAGTTTTAAAGGTTATGGAATTAATGGCGTTGTGGAGAAATAAAAGTTTTTCTGCTCGCTGAGAATACTTCAATTTGGACATGGTTAGTTGTTTGGTAAAGTCAAGAAAATATTTGTACTCTTTGTAAAGTTGTTGAGTTGTGAAAAATTCAAGATAGATGCCTTTAGAAGGTATGAAATTCCAGAATATGTTGTCAATGTTTCGGTTAACTTGTTCTGGAATATAATGAAGAAACTTCAAATAATGAAGCATGTAAGTTAGCTGAACTGGAGTAAACATACTGCAAGGTTGACAGTGTCGACAAAGCCATGTTAATGATTCTGGATAAAATGCTGGGATCAATAAAATTTCTTTCCGGTTGAAATGTATATTTCCTTCTATAACGAAAAGCTCATAGTTTAACCGTGCATAGTAATCTGGAGCAATTCCTCTTATGCCAATTAAAGATACCAGCCAGTATTTAGAAATATCTTCTGAATTTTCCAGTGTAATCAATACATCGTATTTTGGTCGCTCAACCAACAAGTTGCAAATCTCATAGGGAGAACGATTCATACTCGAAAAGTCCAAGGAGTCTGGTTTAGAGAAAATGTTTCGGTTCCATAGATTTTTGTATGCGTTGGGAATAATCAAGTAAGGTCTTTCCTTATTATCAAAATACGATGAGTCTTCTTTTGGTGTTGGAGGTAGGAGAAAGAATTGAATTTCTCCTGTCCAGGGTTTTGTCCTTGCTGACATTTCAAAGTAGGGAATGTCTATACAATCATGTTCTATATAATGTGGCCTACACCACACTAATGATACATTTGCATGCTGGTATTTCATGGCCAGTTCGTACATTAAAGTTCGAGACTGTTGACGGAAAGTTGTAGTTGGTCTACCTTTTCTAGCTGATAAAACAGTAGCAACAACATAACGAGATAGAATCACTGGTGTAGATAATTTATTTGCAAGAATGTCGTATCCTTGATAATTGATAATGTGAGTTAAACATCCTTGACAAATGTCCAAGTACAAGGAAATATCCACGGAATAAATCGGCATTGATGAAAACCCAGTTTTGTATGGATACTTGGTCGCAAATATCTCAGTTGCTTTGGTTATCAAACTATTTAAAAGAAAATAAAGTGAAATATTCCCCAAAAGTTTCGTTACATGCATCTTGATTGTTTTCATTCTTAAATTTGTTTGTGAAAGCAATATTGTTTGCATATATTTACATGCGGCTTTTGAAAAACAACTATACACACCAATGATTTCTCAAGCGTTTTATTGAGTAATTATCCACCAAAAATGTTAAAGTTAAACTTGTGCACTAACAAAGCAGGAAACCAATACAAACCAGAACATGTAGAAATATTTTCCTATATTTTCTGAATACAAGAACACTAAAGTTTATACAACAGAACCACTCGGCCTCGATAACCCTACTAGAACATCAAGATATAATTCTAGCATAAACCAATATCGCTTTAGAAGCTTTATTAAGCTAATACTTCTAGGATTTAATAGCTTTTATATAAGATTTAGTACCATTACTCTGTACCTAACGCAATGTTTTATCTGGATTTGTTCTATTGGTCAACAAACGTTTTGAAACGTTTAAATTATTAAGGATTGTAGAAATCCATAGTAGCTACATTGATTGGTTAGTTGCTCAACGCCATGCACGCGCGCAAATTAAAACTTATCTTTTAGAGTTAGTAGTTAGTTTTAGAGAGAGTATCTTTATAGAGCAGAAGAGCGTATCTAGTATTGTTGCCACATCACATGGTGAACACTGCAGGTACAATTAGAAAAAAGAGCACATATTAGTCTGATTAATTACCTCCAACATGAAAAGGCGTAATTGTATCTATTACTTGAATAAATCATATTTTGTAAAGTAATGTATGAGGTGAGCTTTTTTCTAGTGAATGCAATTTTTTTAAACTTCTAGAACTTTTGGCCATCGCTACATAAGTTTTTACCTTCAATCTTGTGGGCTTTTAAAACTCTACGATTAACGAAAATTAATTCTATGGCTTTATGGTATAGTTTTATAACCAATCTTCATTACTATAAAGTGAGAGTAATAAGAGAAACATGACATTCTATTACAAAAATGAGACTTAAGTGAGTTAAGGTAAACCATGCAACGTAATACCTTTGGTATTAGAAAGGCTTCTACATTTAAGCTTTCCTTTTCCTTAGATCCCTGAAAATGCTCCACTAATCGCCTAATGTGGTAGTAGTTACTACTGTAGTAATGGTAGCAACATCTAAATATTTGAAACTAACAAGTTAATGTAATAACCTCATTCTATACGGAATTACGTACTGCAAAATACAATTTAGAAGGCAGCCCTTAATCACTATCTACTTTGGTCAAAATACGACACACAGTTACTACTAGAAGTATTTATAGTATGTCTGTATGGAACAAATTCGTTGGCAAATTTATCACATACCAGAGACAATACATATAAAAGTACAAATATTAAACAACTATATGATACTATATACTTTGTTTATAAGACGTATTGCCACATTATAAATTTACTACTGGAATAAAAACAGGAAAGATTATCGCAATTAATATAACTAAATTTTGAATATATAAATATATTATTTTCAACACACGAGAACTCTAAGTATATATACAGTCTAGTACCAGGGAGTGAAATTTCACCCCCCTTATCTAATAATTTTTTTTCCAAAAATTAACACAGGAGTGATTTTTTTAATTAATTGACCAAAAAAATAGCAAAAATACTTATTCGATGCAGAAAAATTGCAAAATTTTCAGTCACAATTGCAAAAAATTAGCATGTGTTATTACATAGCTATGCAAAATTTAATGTTAAAATTTTGGAAATTCGATAACTCAAAAATCTCGTGTTGGAATTTTTTGCAAATTGGCCAGAAAATAGCACATTTTTTGTAGATTCAGATGGTGTGAATGACATGTCTGGCGTTTTAGAAACGCAAGCAAGAAAAAATAAAAACCACACATTTTACCTGATTTTTGCATTTTTTTGATATTTTGAAGTACTGAAATTAAAACGCCAGACATGTTATTCACACCATCTAAATCTACAAAAAATGTGCTATTTTCTGGCCAATTTGCAAAAAATTCCAACACGAGATTTTTGAGTTATCGAATTTCCAAAATTTCAACATTAAATTTTGCATAGCTATGTAATAACACATGCTAATTTTTTGCAATTGTGACTGAAAATTTTGCAATTTTTTTCTGCATCGAATAAGTATTTTTGCTATTTTTTTGGTCAATTAATTAAAAAAATCACTCCTGTGTTAATTTTTGGAAAAAAAATTAATTAGGTAAGGGGGGTGAAATTTCACCCCCTGGTACTAGACTGATATAGCAATTTTTAACATGCTTCCTTAAGTTCTTCCTTACTTTCTTTTAGAAAATTGAACTCTTAGTAAATGTCCACGTTTACTAAAGTGAACTGATTCTACTATTTCTCGTCAGAACAGTATAGAAATAGGAAGCAACATGAAGCTTTATCGAATTCAAAAATACGGCTTGGTTGTCACTTTATACATTTATTTTCTAGAGGTGCTGCATGCTAAAGATGGTGGAGTAAAATGTAATATTTCCATTGAACAAATTACAACTGTTTTAAATTCATTTCTTCCGACTGGTTCTGGTGCAAATTTAGTTCATTTTCAAAATGTATTTGGTTGCAATATTCCCTCAGATATTCACTCGAGTACCATTGTTGTAACCAAAGTTTTAGCAAGCAAAAGTAATTTTGTACTTGATGACGAGGTAAAAGAGTTAGTCAATTACAGTGCACCATTCGGTTGGTATAGAATTTTGCATGTGATAATTACACCTTTGACTTATTCATCTAAAAACTTATCGCATACGGAAGAATTCAAAATAATGAACGGATACTCCTCACTATTACGGTACTTGTTAAATCCGTTTCTTAAACACAGCAGTACGTTTGCAGATAAATCAAGATTCTTTTTATGGGAACTGGTTACTCGCAATCATGGATACATCAGACCATTTGACATGCAAGTTATTATTGTACACACCGACCCGACAGTCGGAAACAGTCATAACTTATTTCCTGTAGAGAAAAGGCGCGGGCTGTATTTAAGCGATAGGCATATTCAATTTCCCTTTTATAAAGTTTTTGTTGAACTACTTTTTGTTTCACGAAAAAGTACACAAATTCCTAAACAAACACTAACTACAATTTACTGTTCGTATTGCAGCAATGATCAGCAGAACAGATGGATTCCTGCAAATTTAAATGAAATTCATTTGCTTCTCACAAAAGGCTACACATCTATAAGTAAGATTCTTAACAAAATAATCATACTTTTTCATACATGTGAATATGTGTTTGCGCCTGGTAAACGACTAAATCGGTTAGATTACATTACTACAGATAACTTAGATGAAGCCTTGCTTGGAGCTATGTCTCTTGAAAACGCAAGTAATGTTATACACTTAGCAGACGCGTTTCATGAGGATGCACCTACAATATTTGTTGGTGTTAAGGAATTTCCATCAGTTATTGTTGACACTGTTTCTATTGACTTTTTTACTTGTGACGGAGGATATACAATACGAGGGGTGTCATTTAATGGTTTTATATCTGCGTTTGATAAAACTACGTGGGGATTGCTGCTGTTATTTACTTTAATGTTACTACTAATATTCAAGAATAATATAATATCCCACACGTACGGAATTAAGAATGTATTTCTTTCCGTTGCATACAAGTATATGCATTTGATTTTGGAAGTTTTTCGCCTGTTCGTTTTCCAAGGAAGCGAAATCAATAGTAAAAAATTCAAGCTTTCCGTTCAGCTTTGGATTGTTTGCATATTTCTAATTGGATATTTCTACATGGGGGACAACATTGGTGAGCTAACTGCTCCTCAAAGTCAAGTTTTGTTTAAAGCTTTTAGTGATATTTTGAATAGAAATTACTCGATTCTATCTGAAATCAATTCTAATCTAATAGCATTGGGTAAATTGTACTACAAACATCCGGGTATAAATCCGGAAGAATTAACTAAAACCCAAAGTTTTCTAACCTTGACAAAATTTGTAAACACTGAATTTGACTATGATAAATTAACATATTTGAACAGAACAACAGACGAAAAAACACTTAAGCGTATTGCACAGTTATATCAAGGAATAACAAACAATGAACAACACAGCCAAAAAATTCCAATTTATAAACTATTACCAAACTCTTGCAAACAGTATGCAGTAATAGAGTACACGGATAAAATGGATACGCTTGAAGATAACATTCGACTTCATCACATAGAAAATCCACCTACTGAGACTCCGTTGTACTCCAGAGGTGGCCAGAGCTTTATGCTAACTTTTAAAGGATGGGCTTTTTCAAATTGGGGAGATCCTTGGATAATGAGAAGATGTAGTTCGATCTGGTCTTCTGGAATATTCAATTTTATTAAAGGTGTTTTAGCACATAAGAGGAAAGTTTTGTTCTATAAAAGATCAAGACAGCTAAAACAACAGAAAGCAATTTTAGAAAGTAATGAAGTGGAGGCAAAATTTACAATATTTTTGAATGCCAACACTGTTGTGATCTTTATAGTGTATGGATTGGGATTGCTTTGCGGATGCATTATTTGTACACTAGAAAGCAACAAGCTACTCCTTTCTTTAATAAAAATGATAATTTGGTCAGCATTCATCAACTTGAAAGCAGTATTGAAAGTTGGTTTGGAAAAGTAACCTCGTTGCTGTATTGCTGGACACTATTTATACTAGGCTGTTTTAATAAAAATCTACCACTAACAATCCTGTTTTTACGTTTAATTAGGAATACACGGTTAGCAGGTCTGCCTAATAATATATTTCCCGATATCATAGACAAATAACAAATTGTAAAAATACGAACATCCAAACTTGGCAAATGTTGGAGGCACTACTTTATGACTCTGACACCATTTATCATAATATCCTAAACATATTTTGATTACTATTAAAAGGGGTACACATTAGAAAGCTAATTATTAGCTCGCTGCTTCAGCAGGAGAGCTGCTGAAGCATCTTGTCTAGCATCCTTTCATAAGGAGTTATGACCGAAAAACCGCTGTCAAGTTTGACTCATGTAAGAGGTCAACGGCTTTTTTGCAATTTTCTCCAAATTGGCGCAAGATATTTTAAAAATTCGAAAAAGTCTACCTTAAAATGCTTCTTTTGTTATGTTTAAAGAAAGATTTATCGAATTATCTCTTTTCGTTTAGCCGCTATGACGGAACAAAAATTTCAAAATTTTGAATCTTAAATTACCTATATCTCAGCTAATTAAGGTTACAGCTCCAAAAAATTGTGGCTGTTAACTAACATTTATGTGGGCTTTCGATTGCGCATATTTTTGATTTTTTCAAAAAATGTCGTGAAATCACGTTCCGGTTAGCTGTAGAGTTACTGTTTAGTATTTTCTTTTTTCTACATTACTTTAAGCCTAAGGGTGTAAAATAAATCCTACTGGGTTCATTAATGACGCATTTCTTGTACAAACATGCCATAGTTTTCAACGCTTTTAGCACACCAAACCACAGCCAATTTGAAAGGAAAGACATATAAACATATGGATTATTAATAATATCAATACTTATTTATTTAATGTATCCACTAACATGCTACAAACTCAAACGAGACTGTAAAATTTGATTTTTACAAAAACATTATTTAAGATTTATGCCCCGAAATCTGACTCGACCAAAAATGACATAGAAATTGCATTCTTCAGGTCGCATTCATTCAGAAGAACTACACTAACAAAGTTATACAGTTTAAGCTTCTCCTGAACATAATATCACAAAAAGTCACTAAAATGAAGCCATTGTATTATGAGTTGGATTTAGCTTACAAATACTTTTCCACTGTTTTATTTCTCCCAGTTAAACTACCAAATTTACAGCCAAGCAAAGCCCGCAGTTTTAACTCTCGTGACATATTCTCATGGAGGTTTCTACTTTATCTGCCAACCCGAATACTGCCAGCAGTCAATTTTTTAGCTTGCTGCATAAAACTGTTTTACCTAATATTAGACGATACGTCCAACGAAGTTTCCAGATTTGATTATTTTGCAATAATATTTTGGCAGTTAACAATTGTACCCATTTTTGTTTGCGACTGGCTTGTTCTTGGACAGGACTTTGGCAATAGGCTTACACAATGTGTACATATATGTAACAATGTGTGGTTGAAATACTCGCCCATTTTAGATCCCAAATGCGGCAGGAAACTTGTAACCAAAAAAGTCAGGATGACACTGCAAATTGCATTTCTTTCCAATTTTGCTGACTTATAACTATTCTTAATCTGATTTTGACCTCATATGGGCACCCAACAGAAGATCTTTCACATTTGTATTCCTTGTTTGAGTTTGAAGAGAGCTTTGCAAAAAACACAATCTTTTGGATATTTCAAGTTTTCAATATGTCAGATTTATTGATTGTGTGGTCATTTTCGCTCTTATTTCCAAGCATGCTAGGAATATACATTGAATGCTGTTTGAGGGCGTTAGATGAGGTTTTAGGGAGTCAGAAATTAGACAAGCACTTGCTTAAGCGCGATTACAGAAATATTGAAATTGCAATTTTAGAGCTGAATAAAAATCGTTTAAGAGTCACTCTGGATACGTTCTTCTCTGTGTGTGGCGTTCAACAAACAATGGAGTGCTATTTTATTTTTCAAATAATGAGGTCGGGTGGCTCGTGGGTGGATTTTAGCTACTTTTTAGTTGATGTTTGTGTAATTGAACTACAATTATTTGACCAATTATAATGAAAATTATTTAGAGTAATGCAATTTGTGATAATCATTTTTATTATAGCTTACCGCAAGCAAAGTGTTCCATTGCTTCTACGGCTTGTCAAAGGTCCAAAGTGCTGCTTCTGCGGTTCGTGAACGAATCGAAAAGGAATTCAGAATCCAAGCAATATTCCGAAGAGAAGAGCGTAAACTTCATCTAAAAGAACTTTTGTACATAAAGGATGCTCATATTCGAGCGGGTCAGTGGATTTGTACAAATGAGATTCCTCTTACTGAAATGGCTGCTTATCTTGATAACATTGCAAATGCAGCGCTTTGTTCATAAACAAGCTGTTGTTTTAAATAAGATTATTCTTAACAATTTTAACCTGCTAGCATGACAATCGCACAGGTTGACGTATCCTATTTTTGTAATACTCCAATATGAATATATTTTGAGCTGGCAGGCAATTGATGTTCGAGAACCATGTGAAGCGGAAGGAAATAAACGTTGGAGCTAGCATACAATATACTAACAAATAATAGTTTTTATTGCAAAAAAGATTGCTTTAAGGCTTTTGTTCGTGAAAATTAGTCACCACATGCAAATACAAACCCTACGTTTGCTTTACCTGCAAATCGGCGGTTTTGATCGTTTAGTTTGGAATTTTCTTGTAACTTTAAAATTGCTTGTTATTCATATGTAAATTATTATGCCCCTGGAACTGTAAAATAAACCAGTGGTTTAAGCTGCTGACTCTGTTTCGGACAAGGAATCTTTATTACAAATCTCTACAAACTGAAGTTTCAAAACTGAAGATATGATAAAAATCAATTGCTTTTAAAGAAATTTCATATGTAACACGTATCAGCGTATCGACTTTAACTAATAGGGGATTTTTAAATGTTCAATGTTAAGTATCAATAAGGCATTTATTTTGCTTATTAATTATATATTCTATCTAACTTTTACTGTTCCAAAATCTAGTGTTAGGTATATCGTTTGAACTTTTAAACAGTTTCTTCTGCCACCATAAGACTACGTAATATTCTTCTAACTTCAGTGTTTTCAAAATTATTTGTATTAATTACAAAAAGTACATTAAAATTCACATCCAACTTATACGCAATAAGTTTCAAACAATAATCGCTTATTTTAAACTACAAACGAATACCTCTATAAAAATTGCAGTGTCATTTACATATTATCTAAAATGTTTAAATGAAACCTTTATTTATTCAAACAAATCAATAAGGATAGATCATTTACTTATCTTCATGATATCGACCACTACAACAACAAGTGCAACAAAGAAGTTTCGTTATTTTTCGTTTGAATTTGTGTAATTTTGTTGTTGACTTTGACCTTGTAAAATACTTTGTCAATACGTTTTGAGAGCATGTAAAAATGTTACTTATCTTAGACACAATTTTTTCTTTTGCATAAATCCCAACCATTAGAAAGAGTGTTCCCAAGGAAACGCTTAGATTTATAAGAAAGAACACTCCAATTACGGACCAAATTGGAATTGGTATTGGAGGGGAGAATTTATCAAGTGATTTCATATCAACTCCTTTTAAATTCATTCTCAAACTATACATCTCCTCTTGCAAATGTCGCATTCTTACAAACCAACCCGCTTCAAACCATCGGTAAAACACTGTATCCATTTTCTTTGATAAATAGCCCCAATAGCGATAGGAATAACGAGCATTAAGAACAGCAATTACTGCACGACTAAAATCCATTGTTTGACAGCTATACTCATAATTTATTAGAAGTCGGGGCTGTCTCCTAAAAAAGATTATCATCGCATGCGACCTTTCACCAGAATTAATTATTCCCACTCTCATATTTGCCATATGTTTTACAATATCCGAAAAATTCAAGTGCAGAAATGGCGTACTATCAAAATATTCAGCTAAGGGTTTTGCGCGTAATAGTTTGTCAAAATCTCGAGAAATAAAAGGTGAAGCAGATGTTTTTAGGAACTTATTTGCTAGACCACCCGCTTCCCACCCAATTAGCATCGCTGCGTATGTGTACAATTTGTACCCCTGATCTAAAAAATGTTCAAGTGGTGGCACTTTCTTGATAGCAAGGGTGTCAGAAGAAATGTGGCTCTGATGTACTAAACAAAACAGTATCATTCCAGCTAAATAGCCCGAAACCAGCCTCTGCCTAATAGTTCTACCAAGACTACTAACTCCTTGAGTAATGACAATGGTCAATAGGCAAAGTCCCCATAAGGCTCTGTGAACAACATAGCCATAAATAACTGCAAATAGAATTAAAAGCAGCCAAACTGTAGGATGTACCAAATAGAAAAACGAGAGGTCGACAGTTGTAAAAGAAGTGTCGCGATATTTAAAGCATGCTGCAATGTCATTGAAAAGGTTTAGAGACAAGAAGGTATTAACAACCCCTCTGGTAAATGCATACTCGTTTGGTACCAGGCCTGCAAAATCGTGGAAACCACCCGCGCGTATTTGTAGAAACCACAACGGATTAATATCAGTTAATATAGACAAGTCAAATGATATGTACTTAAAAGTTATGTTTAATTCGCCTTGAAATGGAGCCCAAGGCAAGTCTTCAAGTATGTTGCACTTTGAGAGCGCCGTTGCAAATCTGTTTCTACCGTTATGGTAATCAGAAAATGTAGAAATGCAATGATCATAATCTGATATACTTATTAATCGAAGGAGTTGAGCGTTGAACCTTTGTGAAAAGTAAAACGCTTTATGACCGTAACCTTGGTTGTTTAGATTTTGAGTTAATTCAAGGATTTTGTAAATATCCCAGCTTGGTGCAATTTTTAGTTTTTCCTCAGCCGCTGGACAAAAGTAGCAAAAGGATGCTTTCCATTTACCATAAAAATGAAAGAATATCACATTAGCGTGAAATGGGCCAACATACACCAGCTTTGTTAGTCGAAACATAAATCCGTGGACAATTTCATTGACAATTGTTGACATGGAAACAAGAAATGGTACATTTTCAGAAGAACCAAATCCTGAATTGTGTATGACTTCAGCAGTTTCAAAATACTTGGTTGTGTACAATACAAAAACGATTTTTCCGTTGCGATGCCTACTAGCCAGGCGAAAGTATCCGGTGGCTTGGGTAATTTTTGTGTTATCAATTTGATCCTTGGCCATTCTCCATTTTAGTTTTGAAGCCTGACTTATTGTATATGTGTGAAGAGAGTGTCTTGTATGTTCTTCAACAAATTCTATGCTTTCAACGGACGTTGATGGGAAACTCTTATTTGTAGGAATGACTACATTGATTATGCAGTTGTAGTCAGTCGTAAATGGAATGAGGAGCTGTGCACAATCAGAAGGACTGACTATTACAGTAGCCAGAATTAATGCTATAGCAAAACTACACATTGTGATTACAGAAATTCAACAGATTTGATACTATTTCCAAATTGTTGTACTGTTCTAAATCTCGAGTTTTACAAAGCATCAAGTCCAAAATTAGTTTTTAAAATGTTCAGCAGAAATATGTAATGATGCTCGCATTCACAAGTTTTATAAATTTTGTTTCTTGATAACGAATTAAATGGCTACAAGCATTGCTGTTCCGAACACTATTTGTAAGTAAAAGTATTTTTGAAAATTGAAAAAATCCAATTACATATAATTCAAGATTTTCGTGTGGGTAGGCACGTGGAGTACCTAATCAAGAACAAAAGACAAGCAAACAAGATGTAATCAATTTTGTAGCTACTGACAATTTTTGTGGCGACACATACACAGCTATGTGGTTCTGAGAAAGGCGACAAAATGACGGTTAAATAAATTAAATTAAAAATGAACGTTAGCTCTTAAACCGTGCTTCGTGCAAACACAGTTTACAACATGACTCATTAAGTTAATTAAATCTATGAACTAGGAGGTTAGGCTTCGGATGATTGTGTGTGGGTAGGCAAGTGGGTTATGTTCTATACTACATTACGTCTAAGTTTTCGTCTGATATCTACATTCAAGCACTGAAACTTAACTGTCGCTTCTGACAAGGTGCACCAGAATCAAACTACACTGTAGCTTTTGTAGCACATAAAACCTATTAGTTGATAAAAACAATAGTAAAAAGTAAACTTGTCGACAAAAAAAAATCAAGAAGTCAAAAAATGACAAAATTTTTATCACTACATTGGAAATTATATACGAATTTAAAGGTCAAACAAACTTGAAATTTTACAAATGAACTTCAGATTCGTTGATTTTGTCAAGCCAAACTTTAAGCCATGTCTCAAATTATGCAGAATGCAAATAAAATTCTTCATGTCATGCACTTTTATTAATGCTAGAAACGTTTTACGAAAACAGAATATCAAAATTTGTTTTTCGAGAAATCGAGTCACATGAGTTAGGATACTTCTAACGGCGAAACAATTTCAAATTTTGACGTCTTCAAAGTCTTTACACAATATGATGAAAATCTTGAAAACCGTCGTGACATTTGACCGTTAGAATTAGACTTTAAAAACCAGTCGTAGTGACCAAAAATTCTTATATGCAAAAACGGAAACTCAAGAAATTCAATCTGATATTTGTGATATTACCTTTACAAACAAACGGCTCGTGAAAATTTAATAGTAATACATGTTTACAAATAAGCTTATGTTTACACAAATATATTGTAATTTATATACTGACCTTCGAGGCGGGTAAAAATAAAGAATTTATGCATGATAAGAGCTTTCAAGTTGTAGTAGGTTTCAATTTACATGATTACTTTGCAAAGTTGCAAAAGCTGCATGACAGGACTACCGTGCATCATACGAGGACATCAAAACAATGATTCAAGTTTAATCAGAATCAGAAGTGATTAATCAGAAATACTAGGAAGACAATAAACAGAATTAACTAGAGCAGTTAGTTAAATTAACCTTTACACTTAACTAAGGCATCCTCCTAAATGGTTAATATAGAAAACGACCCATATTAATATCGCTTTATTTCTGTAAATACTTTATTTAAAGCACATTTGTGGTTCCTCCAAATATTAAATTACTTTGATTGATTGATTTTACAAAAGATCAACCGGGTTTAGGTAGTATCAATCCTGGTAACAAAAAGTAGTAAACATTTTAACATATTTTTGCTCTACAGAACTTTTTTCAGCAAAACAAAATCTAAAGAGGAAAGCTTTTTTTGACAAAAACAGAATTAAAAATTCAAAGTAATTCAAAAATATCTTGCTAGTACAACAAGGGAGAATATTTTGGGAAGTAGTAAGCTTAACTACTTGATTTTCATTATACCTTTGTCTGTTACAAAACAAAGGGACATGAAGTATATGGGCAGGTTAGTATGAAGTACATGAAGTATATGGTTCTTCCGGCAATTATTCAAAAAATTTGAATTATTTTGTATATAAAAGGAAGTGTGCTGTTGATAAAACTGGATAAATTTCATATCTGTTTTTTTTTGAAGATATTTGTTCTCTTTTCTTCAACTCGATTTCTTAACTCAATTATATTTTAATGTATACCAGCTATTTAACTAGAAATATCCAGCTTGAGCAAGTAATGAAAGTTGACTACCTAGGTAAAAATAATGCAATCATATTCATTGGTCATAATTTACACTCTTTGTATTTGTTTGAGAATATAATTATGCTTGCGTTTTGTTACGAATATTTGTTTGTAAAGTTTGTATTTTTGAGTAGTTTAAATTACTTTGTAAAAATGAGAACTGATAAAAGTCTACTTCCCTATTTGCGGAGACACAAGCTAAAGCAAGTTATATTGTAACATACATATATTATTTAGAAGTGAAGCAATAACATTCAAAACAGAAAAACTTATGTTTTTATTTGCAGAATGTGTTGCCATAGTTTACAAGTATATATATAAAAATATCTTTTGGTGAGGATTCTGATAAATAAATTAACATTCTATTGCATTACTATATTACATTATTAATTGCAATTTTCAATATGCGTATTATATATTATATATTTTTATTAACTTTAGAGAATAATTTATGGACAAAGCGCTGCATTAGCAATGTTATCAAGGTAAGCAGCCATTCCGGTAAGAGGAAATTCACTTGTGCAAATCCACAAGCCGGCACGAATGTGTGCATCTTTTATGTACAAAAATTCCTTAAGATGTAGCTTTCGTTCATCACTCCTAAATTTTGTCTGTGTTCTGAACTCCCGTTCAATTTTTTCACGCACTGCAGCAGCCGAACTTTGTACTTTGGACAAACCGTAGAAGCAGTGGTACACTTTGCTTGCAGTAAGCTGAAAAAATAATGCAACGTAACATAATAACTTGACTTTCATTTTCATTAATCTTTATTAAAAGTCATATATTTACCCAGACATCAATTAAGAAGTAGCTCAAGTCTACCCAAGATCCACCAGATTTCATTATTTGAAATATAAAGTAGCACTCCATTGTCTGCTGAACGCCACAAACGCTGAAGAACGTGCCAAGCGTGACTCTTAAACGATTTTTATTCAGCTCTAAAATTGCAATTTCAATATTTCTGTAGTCGCGCTTTATTTCTTTCAGTAAGTGTTTGTCAACTTCCTGACTTTCTAAAACTTCCTCCAATGCACTCAAGCAGCATTCAATGTATATTCCCAGCATGCTTGGAAACAAGAGCCAAAACGACCATGCAATTAATAAATCTGCCATGTTAAAAATTTGAAAGCACCAAAAGATTGTATTTTTTGTAAAGCTCTCTTCGAAATTAAACAACGGATATAAATGTGTTGGGTCTTCCGTTGGATGTCCAAATGTTGTAAGAATTTCAATCAGAATTGTTACATAGTCAGCAAAATTGGAAAGTATAGCAATACGCCTAATTTTCCAAGTTTTCCTGCTAATAAGCCTTTTAACACTATTTGAGTCCAATTGGCGTGAGTATTTTAGCCACACATTGTTGCATACATGTACACACTGCAAAAACCTGCTACCAAAGTCCTGTCCAAGAATAAGCCAGTCGCAAATAAAAATGGGCACGATTGCAAACAGCCAGAATATAATAGCGAAGTAATCAAATCTGGAAACTTCTCTAGAAGCGTCTTCTATGAGGAGATAAAACAGTTGCCTGAAGCAGGAGAAAATATTCACTGCTGGCAATATTCTGGTTGGTAGATAGAGTAAAAATCTCCACGAAAATATATCACGAGTATCAAAGGTGTGGGCTTTGTTTAGTTGAAAGTCGGGTAGTTTAACTGGGAAAAATAAAACAGCAGAAAAATACCTGTACGCTAATTCCAACTCATAATACAACGGCTTCATTTTCAAGGATTTGGATAATAAATATTTGCTTTAATGAGAAGTGTAAAAGATATAACCTTGGCAGCGAGTTTCGATTTCAGGAATGGCTCTTAATGAATAGAGAAAGAGACAGACAAGTCTTATAGGCAGACTGACTCACTGACAGACACTTATGGACAGACAAGTTCTGGGTCAATTTTAAATGTCAAATAACACGAACATATAAATGTTGAACCATATTTTACCAATAATTCTTAGCATTTGCTCTTGAAAGGCTTAAATTGAAGTTTTGTGAACAGTTATAAAAAGTAATGGTTAATTCGGGCTAATTAAAGAAGCATCACTTTGTAGATAATGTGTGTGCTGTTGTTTTTATAATTTTTTTAGTAGGAACTTCAAGGTTTTTTGAGTGTTCATAGTTGTTTTTGACTGTTTGCTATAAAAAGATTTCAAGTCGAGGTTTGCGTGCAAAACGTTTTTGGGTAATAAGCATAATGGAACTTACAGAACACCTTTTAAACTAGGTCTAAGTCAAGTACAGATGCATTAAATATTAAGTATTTTGGAACTTTTTATCACATAATGAGGACCTTTTAAAGCCCACGCAACCAATTTACATTAAATCTATACTTATTTACTTAATTGGTCATATTATAGGTACGCTTATACGCTAAGAACTTTTGCTTTCTTCTATCATAGTTTAAAGTTGGCATAACAGGCTTTTTAAGACATAAAATTTTTAAATAGTACTAGAAAGTTCTTTTAATAAAGTTTGGTTTGCGTTTGCTTATGGGATTACTTTATTCAAAACATTTTTTTCAAACTTAATGCTTACGTCAGTCACTGATAATAAGAGTAAGAGAAAACCATAAATGAGGGCGTGGGTTTTAAAATAATTTTAGGATTGATTATTAATAAAGGCTTTTTTCTATATAGGCTCTGATGTAGAGACTCATATTTCTATAGAACTTTTCAACCATCACTGCTTATAATGCATAAAGCTAAAATTCCTGTTGTGATTACACTTAAAAAACATGTATCTTTTCTAGCAACGTTTCAATCCGTATGTATGTGTCCGTCTGTCCGTCTAATTTATTTTCTACGCCTTATTAATAAAAGTTCATACTTCCAAAATAAACGTCAGATGTTATTTTCATACGCACAGCATAATATACAATGAAATTCCAGTAGAATCCATTGGGTTCAAGATGATTTTACGAATAATACACAGCCCTGAGAAAATCTCAAAATCATCTTGGATTGGGTTATCTTAGCGATCATAGCAGTGAGCATCATTTTATGTTCACCGGATTTTATGTATACAGTTGTGGATTTTTATTGTTTGACAAGTACATAGAATAAAAATAAAGTAAATAAGGAGTCTACCTTATTATGCTCTTGAATTTATAAAAACATTACATATGTATTTAGTATTTTGGAACTTTTTCGCGTAATGAGGTTTTGCTCGCCCACACAATGTAAACACTTTCCATGGCAAATTGTGTAAGAAATCATATTTACTTAAGCAGTATATTATAGGATCGTATATGATAGTGTATTTAAGTCCATAAATATACTCGTTGAATTTATTTATATTTAGAAGCAAAACGAATAAATTTGGTTGCCAACACGGTCATATCAGTTGTATTAAGTATTATTGTTGTCAAAATCCTTTGCTTAGTTTCTACTTTCATGTTACCATATCCTTCGATGTATATTGCCAGTGGTTGCAGTGTTGCCAATATACGAGAGTACAAGTGATGTTTAGATGTATAGTATAATTTTAACTGCAACTTCCAACTTTTTAACATAAGCTCAGATTTTGTACCGCCTTTAGCACAAAAGTCTAAATAAGTTGTTAAAATACTAGCAGCTGACAGTGCCATTAGTGGGTTCAACCAATAAAGCCACAATGAAAGCACTTGATGACCAATATACGTTCCAGTTGAAGTAATAATTATCATGATAACTGCTGGCTGAATAGCACAAAATGCCAAAACACTTCCACTTCTTACAATTTTTACATGCACGGCATAAATTATTTTGTATAATTCAATTCCTTTAATAACAACCCGCTTGGAAACACTTTCAACTAAATTGATTAAAAAATAGTTACACTTTGCCATAAACACACAAACAAGGGCAACAGATCGAATAGAACGAGTTGACTCATAACCAGCAATAATTGAAAGCGCTCCTACGGAAAAACCGTATAAAGTCTTTGCCCAACCAGCGTAATGTTCATACCCAAATACTTGCTTAAGAAAATATGAAATGGGATCTACTGTCATGAATATATATCCAGGAATTAGAAATAAAGGAACTGGTGCTACGGACAGAACTACAATTACCATCATAACTCCGACATAGTCAACATCTTTTCTGGTACGTTTATCTTTAAATTTGGTGAATTCGTTTTTCAACATCTGAATCAATGTAGTATTTGATGCTGCGTAGTTGTTATAAGGCAAGTATCTATCTTGCAATTCAACCAAACAATTTAAATAGTCAGCCAGAAGGTCACCGTTTGTTATAATTGCGTAGTTAAACCCATTGCAGAGCATTAGTGATGGATTTAGTATAGCAGCGAAAAACAGTATTTCCAAAGATACGTCCTTAGGATGCATTACTCCTTGGTAAATGATTATGTACACTGCTGCCAAATTCCATACAACTGTAATTGCAAACGTGTAAGTGAAGTGGAATGGTAGAATGGATTTGCTATAAATTGAGTAATGCTGGAAACTTCCTGTGGCATAATCAAATCGCAGAGGAAACCATGCCATGAAAAACTTTTGAGAAATCCAATCATTGAATTCCAGCGCTTTATAGCACAAAGCAGACATAGTTTCGTAAAATTTCCAGTAAATTGAATTTACAATGAAAAGTTATAACTTTCAACCAACTATATGTTCAAAACGAAAATACGCAACAAGTATACACTTTGCTTTTGAGTGCCTAGTTGTTTAATGCGCAATAAAACTATTGCGACTACAGGTTTGAGTCAATGAATGCTTTTAACATATATTTAACAAGGTAAAAAAACTTACAAAAACAACTACAATCTTAAAATAAAATCTTAAAAATGTCAAGGTTGTCATGCTTTAAACTTCAAGTTTAAGTATACCATTAAGATTATAGTTCATAACTTCAATTTTCTAAAAATAATTGAAGTCGTTATGATTATTGCATTTATACTATTTATGAATACAGATAAACGCTATAAGATCTAATCTACTTGCCGAATTTTGTTATTTAAAGTGTTTTTAAGAACTCCACGTTGCTTTTCTCTAGTGGTGAAACTTAAAAATACCACCGTTAGCTAATGCTTTAACTTACTGGATTATTTCAATTTTATTCTACTTTGGTAGTTTTTTGTACATTATGTCTTAAATGGCATAAATATACTTAGCTTCATGAACTCGTATTGGACAAGGGTATTGAAATTTTTATTGATTACTTATAAAGTACGCAACTGCTTCAAGTTTTGGGATCGTTTCTAAACTTACAAAGTTCAATACAAAATTTATGAACAATGGCTCAATATTATATACTCATAAATAAAATCGATTTGTCTAAAAATTGTAAACTTTTATTATAAACACTTGAGAATAAATTATTTTTTTCAAGTTTTCATAATATATTTTAATTAATTTAGTAGTCCCTTTGTCTGTGTTTACCACCAGAAAAGCACAATCATGATCATATGGTCAAGCTTTCAAATCAAAGGTCGACCTTTTTAAATAAATCATGACCTTTTCGAATAAATCATGATCTTCTTGAATAAATCCTGATCTTTTGATTTGGTTTTTAAAATTTTGCTATAATATTTTGGAGACAATAATTTTTTGCTATGCGTATTTTACAACTGTATTAAAGTTTTATTTGGTATTGGTATACTAAATGCTAGAGTACAAGTTGTAAAAATGTAGTTTCAAAGAAAAAAGGTTTTATTGATAATGTGCTTATGCTATGCTAAATTGTTACATTAAAATTGAACATTTTATTTCCGTATAAAATCATAAACAATTTACACACAGTGTACATTCAACAATATTATGTAGGTATTACATACAACTTCGTTTTTTTAAAGAATGGTGTTGGTTGATGCGCTTAGCAAATGCATTAATTGAGATTACGTTATTTTTTTGGTTTTTAGTACTGACTATCTATAAAAAAGTAAACTTGAAGAAAAATGTTGTTGAAGTTTCAAAGATGAAATAAATCTAAACTACTAAAAATTGTTGGCATATTTTCTAAAGAGTATATCTACAACAACTCAAAGTTGCTAAGCACTCAACAGAATAGAATTTTCGATGATGGATGACCTATGATCTTCCTTTTTTGGCACAGAATGCACAGCAGACATTGCGCCCATGTTTGGCCTTCAGAGTTTTCCGAGATTGAGCCAGATTGGCTTCCACTAAAAAGAAATGATTGTATGGATTAATAAATGACTTTTATAATCATAATTGCTTTTTTATCAATGCTTTTGCCATTTTGTAACATACTGGTTGCTAATTCAATCAGCAGCTCCTTGATCCTCTCCTGCATCTCATACTTCACTCTATCTTTCTTATCCATCATCTCTTGGTTATCTCTGTCAATCATGAGTTTGCACACTAGACCCAACCGTTTTCTTATAAGATTGTCGACAGTCTCCTGCATTTCCGCCACACGAAAGGCATGACACATTTTAGAGTTTTTCTTCAAAGCTTCCATTTTCTTTGGAAGGGTTTCCACAACGTAGGTCAACTGGGCTGCTAGACTATAGTTGGGTCGAGAGCTCACTTTACCACTAGGGGCAGGGAAGAGGGTGAAGGGCTGACGCTTGGGCCTTCGGCGCTTTCCAGCAGGGACACCTGCGTTTGCTTTCTTTTGTCGTTTCCCAGCAGAGCTTGAAGGTTTGGGCTCAGCTTCAGCCCTTGGCTCCTGAGTGGAGGATGACGGTGTCGCCGTAGCGGGTGCTTCATTTCTTGACAAGGAGGCCCTAGTTACCCGACTAGATACAACCTCTGTTGGTCTAGGCAACCCCTGCAATTAGGAAACAATCTATAATCTCCCCTAATTAAATAATTCAACCTTCAAATAATATAAAATCTACCTGTTGGGCCCGCCGCTCTGGAAAGAGCCTAACTTTTATAGGATTTCGCCTTCGCCTAAGCTGAACTTTATTGGATGCCATTTTTACACAAGAGCAAACCGGAAAGTTAACTAACTTTTATTTAACTTGTTTAAAATATTGTAAACTATGCCAACTTTTCACAGTTTTGCGGATGATAAGTTGCGGACAAGCAGAAAGAAGAAAGAGAAACACAGCTCAGCAGACGGTACAGCAAAACATGAACTCGAACTGGAGCAATGAACTCTAATGGACATTTTAGCAGAGTTCAAACCAAGCCCTGCAGACAAAGAATGGCCTTCATCGATCAAGTTACAAAAGTTTATAAAGTGTATTGACACTTCAAACTAAAGCGTGTCTACTGAATCCAAACACAAATTTTGAAAGAGAGTATAGGTCAAGAGTATAAACGTATTGGTTTGACTTTAATGTATTCTGATTGTGCATTTTAAGGGATTTATTAATTAAAGTATTCACAATTCCAAAAACTTACATATTTAAAACTCCTTAAACTATCGCAACTTGAAGTTTTAATGAATACAAAAACAAAATACAATACCCCATCCGAATTTGAATAAAGATGTACAAATAATTTGTATAATTAGTGCTTTTACTAAATATTTTTTCAACTGACAAATAAAATGATAATTATTGTTTAAATAAAATAGTAGCCTATCATCCGAACAAGGAACAAGCACTTATATTATGCTGATTCGTATAAGTAATTACTACACAATCATGCATTAACATGGAAAATACAGACATACATAAAAATTATATTATACTCATCAAGAAAATTCATTAATTTATACGAGAAACATTATGCATTGTAAGGGGATTGGTCGTCAGAAGACAAACCTTCACATAAATAAACTACTGTGATGTCTCCCAGATCCCCAACTCGGAAGGACAACCTTATCCATCCTAAGTCGATAAGCCTGCTTATCACAAACCTCGTACTCCTCAGCACTCCTCCAAGGCACCGACAATATTCCCTCCTCGCCCACCATATTCCCCAGAGCCTCCTCCACTTCCTGTTTCCTCCCCTCACTCAACTGAACATTCTTCTTTGTGCAACCGCATCCCTTCCACCCAAATCCCTTCAACCCACTCAATCTTCCCAAGGCCACCGTAATTCCTCTTCCTGTTTGTAATTCACTTCCATGAGCCAGTTCTACCCTTTCCAACTCCTTCCACTGGTCGGCAATGACAAACAATTGTTCATCCCTGATTACCTTTCCCTTCAACCCTTTCAGATGTGGCATCCATCTACCCAACTTTCTCCAGCTGGCTATTCCCAAGGGTCCCCAGTCAAACTCCAAGTGTTCCATTTTAATCATCCTAAAGTCCACCGGGATAACCGAATTCTCCACCAAGTCCATGTCAGTCAAGTGTACAACTTTTCTGGAACGGGAACGTGAATGGGAACCGCTTACTGGAACGTTTACAAACTTGTCCCTTTTCTCAAAACACCCCACATTCCACACAAGCACCTTTAAAGCTGGCAGAAACTGGAGAAAGTTCAGCGAGTCCGTGGCGCTTCCCCAGAGATACAATTCGGTAAGTTGATCCAATTCCAGTCCAAAATTCGGCAGAGGAGAAAATAGCGGTGCGCGGTACAAGACTAACTTTTTTAGGGTGTGCTTATGCCTTTCGATTATCTCTCGAGCCCTTTTTATCTCCGTTTGATATCCAATGTCAAGATGCAATTCCTCCAAAAAGCCTTGAGGGAGACGATATGCATTGTCCAAAAGCAGCTCGGCATCAATTGAACTAAAACCCAAAATGAAATTGATTCAATCAAAGTTATCAACCTGATCATTAAATCGTAATCCAATTTTGCTTACAAGTCTATCACATCCAAGATTTTCACAGCCCGGGGAAGAGTGCCAGTTAAAACTTTCCCAATTTTTAAATTGCTGTTAACTTCCTTAAGACAAATCCTCTCCAGCTTTGGAGCCATTAAAAGAAATGCCATCCACGCAATATTCAATCTATCTGTACTTCGTACTCGAACCCGGGTCAGTTTCACAGTGGCCAAGTTCAGATGCTTGTACTTATCATCTTCTTGTAGAAACTCTGGGAAATCTTCATCATCCGAATCTTCAAAGTTCATAGGCTGACTGTCAAATTCACAGTTCAATAGTTCCAACACTTTCAGATTTGGAACATTTTCAAGGAACTGCTGTTGCAATGGCATCAACCCACAATGGAAAATACATTCTGAAAACTTGACATGCGTCATGTACTTTCCGTAAGTGGTCCAGAGCCATTGTCTCAAACTCAACTGACTACTTGTTTCTTCAATGTTCAAAGTCCAACCCTGGAGTATGCAATGACGATAAGGATATTTCTTCAGCAAGCTATTTTTCTCGTCATGAAATGCCTTCATGTCCTCCAGCATCATAACAGCGTCTCCATTTTCCTTATGAAAGGAATAATCTCCATCTTCTCCATCCTTATCGTCATCCTCATCCTTATCAGATGACTCGTAATTGTCATCAGAACACCCGTCCTCATCGTCATCAGAAAACTCAGTTGAAGGGACCAATGTCAGTGTCTTCCGCAAAGCATTCCAGGTTACAGCACAGACCTCGTTCCACTGTTTATTAACCAAACGGGCAGATTTCAGGGTGTCCAGGTCCTTTACGTATTTAATCACTTCCTTTATTACCTGAAAAACCATTAAAATTATCCAACGATAAATTACACTATGAATTAGCCTGTTTTTATGTTTACCGCTATGAAAAGTATGCTACTTAGTTCGGTTTTTTGCTAAACTTACCACGTGATTTTCTAACGGATTTTCAACCCTGTCCTTGCATGGGTTCCCTATTTCCGTTAGGTTAACTGACGCCTGTTCCTGTTCCATTATTTAAGCTGGTTTGGGTCACTGGCTAAATCACTTTTATTGCGTCTTGGTTGTCACAAAAGCTAAAAATGAACTGTATAGTGTGATGCTTTATTGCTTACTGATTCGCAAAATCGCAAATGACGCTTTCTGAATAAAATCTTATCCTTTTCAACGATGATCTAAGCCCACTGTCTTAGTTTCAGGATAAAAATATTCTTGACGATAGTGTACAAAGGATTAAACCAAATTGAAAGTATTTAAACCATATTATGTAAAAGATTTACGGTAAAACTATAACCATTCATATGCAAGATCAGTACATAAGAAACTTAAATTACATCATTGAAATTTAATGCTTCATTGTTTTCGTAACGATTTCCTAACCAGTCAGTAGTAAGTGCAAGGTTACTTGTAAAGCAGTAGTTTGGATCAAAGCATAATTCTTACATGCAAGAAATGAGCACACGAAATGCGAGTAATATGCTTTTATGGTGCATCGTAATTTTTTATTATCTTTATGATAAGATAAAAGAGCACAGTACCATGCATAATGCCAGTTTGCACGTATATACTAATAACTAGGGGGAATATGCTAATGTATTTTAGATTTTAAATCCCGAATATTTTTGGGATTTTGCATTTTTTGACATAATATGTTCTGGCGAATGTTGAATGTATGAAGCCTTGCACAAAGTTAAATCTACAGAATTAAACTTGTATTGAAACAAAACTGCAAAAATTAATGACTAGCTTATACATGAACCATACCAAAGTCAAAGAATAATTAATGACCTTGAAAATGAATTTTCTTTGTAGACTCTCGTTTCTATAAGTATAGTAGCACACATTACTAAGCTAGATTTTTTGCAATAAACTGAAACTTTACTGTACAATAACAGCTTCTTAATTTAATAATCTCCACAACTATTCATATTTTACCGTTGAGCGAGGAATTTGTGTAGTTTGAAAGCAACGCAAACCATTCAAGCTGATTTTTTATAGACAGAGTGACAGAGAAAGGTCATGTTCTGATGAAAGTCGAATTTAAAAATCAGCGTGACAACAATATGTTTTATGTCAAGTAGATGCAAGATCACAAAAAAGTTTATTTTTGCAATGTTATGCAGTGCCTGAGTTTGCACGCCAAATTCACCAACATTTTTAATAACTAGAAGCAAGCCTCGCTTTGCTTCGACAAGGCAAAAAGAGTATTAAGCCAAGTTACGATATTATGGCAAACCAAAGACAAAAGTTTACGCCCAGGATAATATTCGACAACGATATTACGCCCAACGTATACAATTTAGCCAAAGTGGCTTTACGAAATGAGAGAAAGGTAGTAGAATAGTGTATGGTGTAACATGAACTAAATAATTTCTCATTAGTAAAAGGTAAGGGGAACCTCAGTACCCCAGAATACTGGGGTAAATTTCTCATTGGTAAAAGGTAAGGGAACCTTAGTACCCCCAGTATCTGGGGTAAATTTCTCATTAGTAAAAGGTATGGGGAACCTCAATGCCCCAGAATACTGGGGTAAATTTCTCATTAGTAAAATGTATGGGGAACCTCAATGCCCCAGAATACTGGGGTAAATTTCTCATTAGTAAAAGGTATGGGGAACCTCAATGCCCCAGAATACTGGGGTAAATTTCTCATTAGTAAAAGGTAAGGGAACCTTAGTACCCCCAGTATCTGGGGTAAATTTCTCATTAATAAAAGGTAAGGGGAACCTCAGTACCCCAGAATACTGGGGTAAATTTCTCATTCGTGAAGGGTAGGGGAACTTTAGTACCCCAGAATCCTGGGGTAAATTTCTCATTCTTGAAAGATAGAGGAACCTGAGTACCCCAGTATCTGGGGTAAATTTCTCATTCGTGAAAGCTAAGGGAACCTTAGTAACCCCAGAATACTGGGGTAAATTTCTCATTCGTGAACGGTAGAGGAACCTCAGTACCCCCAGTATCTGGGGTAAATTTCTCACCGTGAAAGGTAGAGGAACTTCAGTACCCCCAGTATCTGGGGTAAATTTCTCATCGTGAAAGGTAGAGGAACTTCAGTACCCCCAGTATCTGGGGTAAATTTCTCATTCGTGAAAGCTAAGGGAACCTTAGTAACCCCAGAATACTGGGGTAAATTTCTCATTCGTGAACGGTAGAGGAACCTCAGTACCCCCAGTATCTGGGGTAAATTTCTCACCGTGAAAGGTAGAGGAACTTCAGTACCCCCAGTATCTGGGGTAAATTTCTCATTTGTGAAAGGTAGAGGAACTCCAGTACCCCCAGTATCTGGGGTAAATTTCTCATCGTGAAAGGTAGAGGAACTTCAGTACCCCCAGTATCTGGGGTAAATTTCTCATTTGTGAAAGGTGAAGGGACCCCAGTACCCCAGTATCTGGGGTAAATTTCTCATTCGTGAAAGGTGGAGCAACCCTAGTACCCCAAAATTCTGGGGACAGAAATACAGAATAACTGTTATGAAAGTACTACTTTTTCGTTTTTAGTTTTTTACAGACGGAGAAGTGTTTTGAAAAGATGCTTCTAGATTTAAAAAAAAACTTTTAATTCAGTACAGATTTATCGGCCTCTGCAATTTTCGGGGTGTTAGTGCATGTAATACGCAATTAGCCACATTGATGTCAATGCCAAGTTAAGTTAAAATCGATAAAAACGTTACAGAGATGTTGTAGTATCAGACAGACAAGACATAAAGATATATCATGACCATGAGTCAAATTAAAGAAGCTCTCGCTACTTATTAAAAGCAAAACGTTAGTTATTTAATTTAAGGAATAGTAAAATAGCTTGTTTCCCTTGGAGATCGTTCGTGGCGTAGTGCGCTAGATGCACGTATTGCGAGTGCATTCCTTGCATGGTATCGGGTTCGAATCCCGGCGCCGTGCAATGCGTAATCGCAATTAATCCCCAGTACTGTGGTAAATTTCTCAAAAATGCGTGATTGCATTTGCAATTCCGTAAGTTCACAAAACAGCATACGCCACGCCGCGAACGATATTTTTTTGTGAATTGATTTGAAATATTAATTAATTTAGTTAAGTAATTAAACCTGTTCTATTTATTTTAGTGTCAAATTTGATGGTTTTTTGTTTTATTTAATTTTTCGGTTTTAAAAACTTTTAACGTCCATTCATTCTATTCGACCAACAATAAGAATTTCATTTCATGCATACCATAAACGGACGCGCATCACAGGAACAAAGACCAAAGTCATCGAGTTGGGGCACTTTGATTGATTGGACCGCATACTTCGCCACCGACCCAAAGAACATGTGTTCACTTACGCAGCTGTTCAGCCCTCTCCACTTGACAGTCAGTCGCAGATATTATCTTAAAGATTAATAATTAATTAAAATTAACAAGCTTGATTAGCAATTAGAAGTTGTGCCACTAACTGTTAACCTGCTGGAAAAGTTAGTTAAAGTTCCAAAAACTACTTAAATTTCTGCTCTTCCCATTTGTGCAGTTAGCTGATCAGTTATTATGGCAACTATGGAGATCAAAACGGAAGTCCCGGAAGTGGACGACCATCATACCCTTAACGCACTTGCCCGCCTGCAAATCCGGGACGCAAAAGAGGAAAGAACTCGTCTTTCCAAAAATCTGAAGGAGTCAAGGTCCGAACTGGACTGGCAAGTGAGCCAAGGTTATCGTGCAATGCGTCAGTTAAAAGACAAGTGTCAACTAGAGGACACCCTCATGGCCAAGCGGAAAGAGGTTGAAGCTACAAAACTTCAGTTGGAACAAATGGGCCAACGCTACCAGGAGACTAGTGAATTGCACCAAAAACTGAAGACAGAAATTGCCCAGAGGAATAAGCAGGCACCTAAAAGGACCTTTGTGAAAACGCTGGTTTCTGCCAAGTATTACAACAAAAAGCTAACGGCGCAAGTCCAGACGCTGGAGGAGGACTTCAGGGAGGCAATGAGAAAGAGGAAACTGGAAAGGTGTCAGGGGACCTTGAAAACTGTGTCGTCTCAAAAGGAGGATGACGCTAAGAAAAGGTAGTTTCAAAAATTAATTAAGTTAACAGTTCATTTTAATAGAAACTTGGGGTATTTTTAAAAGACTTTGTTTGAAGGGTGCTGATCACCAACTTGCTGCCTCCCCTTTGGCCCAAACCGGAAGTTAGAAAGAAGAAGGATGGAGGAAGTGTTGTCCACGTTGAATAATATTTATGATTGATGATACCGGTGCTTATATAATTAACAATCTATGAAAATCCCTAAAATGTATCATGAATTCTACTTAACTTTCCGTTTGATGTAAAAAATAACTTTATTGATTATCATGAAAACTTGTAACTGTAACTGTTTGCATTAAACTATATATACTTTTACATTGTGAACAATAGCACAGCGTCTAATATCCTGTTAAAAAGATTTCTACCAAAATCCGCTAAAAACTGACGATCAATGCTAACAAATGGTTTATACACTAAACAAATGGATTGCGTTGCAATAGCTTGTTTTTTAGACACTAATGCACTCCTCCAATTTCTAGTCTTTCTAATTACCAGATAATTATTTGCTGTTTTAGTTTTTAACTGGTTTGTTAGCTCTGCGCATAACTCGGTAAGTTCAGAAATTAGCATTAAAATTAGATAAATTACTGTTAAAAGAATTACAAAGCAAACTACTACCATCCAGTACATATAAACTGGAACGTGACCTTGTGCCCGAATGATTATCCAAGCAGCGAAAACCAGAGTCCAAAAACCTGCGCTAATCATAACCGACAAAATCTTTTCAAACGCTGGATTTGTGGAGGTGTATATTACACAAAGTTGTCTGTATATTTTCAGGCATTTAGTAAGCTTGGTTGTACTTTCCAATTTGCTATTTAATATTCTTAAAATTAAGCACAGTGCCTTTTTAAATGTGTCAACTGTAACAAGAAGTAGCAAACCACAAGTAGTTAGACATCGACCACATTCGTAAACGGCTAAGGTGGTAGTAGCTCGTAGAGCAAAATGAAGGGGGTCCGTTAAATTCCTAAATATTACGGGAATTAGATAGTACAATGGGTCAAAGCAGAAGTATAACGAAGAAAAATAGACTATGTGACTGGAAATTGGTGGGAATATAGCCACGCCCAAAAGAATCATGTCAATTATGCGTTGTTTTGTATCTGTAATATTAAAAAAGTAGTACAATGTTTGATTTTTAAAGAAAAATGTATGAAATAAAATGCTATGCTTTACCACAGTTTTGGCAATAAGCAAATTCCAAAAGACCATTAAAACCGTATAAGAAATCCAGGTTTAGATAAACCAACACTGATACCAGAAGCACTGCTCCAGTTAAAATGATACAGATTACGTGCAGAGCAATTATTTCAATTCCGTAGAATTTAAAAGGATGTAGAATGAAATGCAGGAGAAGATCAAGTATGCAACTTGAAAAGATAATTGTGGTTAGAACCAGGGAAAGGAGAAACATTAAGAGTGGCACTTTGCCAGTGTTATAATTAAGGCTGGTACAATCTTTGGTCCAAGTCATGGGAGGGCGGTACATGTAGAAAAATAGGTAGTGGACAATGTCAAATGTCCTCTTTTGTCTTGACGTTAGCATTTTGATAAGTTTATCCTCTAGACAAGAATTACATGTAGTTATCTAAGCTGTATGTCAACTCATACAATAACATAATTTAAACTTCATTTAAAAAGCACTCATAATGTTCCAAGATAGTATCAACTATAGACTGAATCGATTAAGTAAAAATGGAATAGCGTATAGCTTTTTGGTATATTTTTAACTTTAAGCTAAAAACAGTTTCAGAAGGCAAAAGCGTATCAGTATGCTTTTGTTTTTGCACAAAACTGACTATTTTGTAATATAGAACTCTTATTCAATATCGGTTACTTAAAAATAATAATCCACTGATATATAACAGTCAATTTTATGGATTTATTTGTTATTTTAAATACTACATGATACCGGAAGGCAATAGCATTGATGTTCCACGTGGATACTTATCATTTCATTTCAGTTGTCATCATTTCATCATCATCATTTTGCATTTTGGACGGCATGTGCTTTAGATAGTAGAAGGAAATACATTGACAGAATTCCGGAGTAAGTTTGGGGATTAGTCTCAGTATCCAAATTTGCAAAAGAATTGAAACTATATTTTGAAGTGGATGAAATTCTTCTGTTAAATAATACGGTACTAATAGTACCTAACATACTTACTTTGTTCCGGATAATTCTAAAATTCAAATATTATTTTCTCAGTTCACAATTTTTCCTAATTCCGGTGAACTCACCGGACAAACGTATCTATATGGCTAACCTTATTGAAATTTTCCTTTCCCAAATCGATTTTGTTCCCGAACCTATGCAAATTTTAAATGGATACATGATTACTAGAACGTTAAACAAAATGAATGCACATGAACTAAATGAACCTAACCCTGCCGATTGCTACCAGTCTATTTCGAATTTCCACTAGGCAATTTCGTAAATATGAAATACTCATGCTTCATGAACCAAGCAGCCTCTATTCATTACGTTTTTTGCACTCACTGCATGCATTCGTCCTCTCAGGAAATTACTAAATTCCCTTGAACTTAGCCACAACGGATTTTTAATCATTTCAAAATCATTTTTTTAAAAAATCACTGGCTATTCAACTCAAAAACACTAAAAAGCAAAGCAAGAAAAATGAATGCCAGTGACAATGGCAGTGAAAAAGACTCTGGAATCCATATTCCCGACCAGATACATCGTCGTCACCAGCCTGTTGACGTGGAATCTGATGTATTCCTACCTCCGCGTAATTTCCGTGTAACGTACGTGCATCATTTTTATTTCTAATTGTCACGACATGCAAAAACGACATGTTGACTAACCATAAATTTTACTTAACTCTTTGATCACTTTTATGTATTTCAGGTTGGATTGGAACGATGAAGAAGAAGCATGGAAGTTGCGCGTCAGTGGCTTCAACGTCCACACGTTGGCCGAGTTCCGAAACAAAATGAGCTTCCACTTTATGGACGTAGATGAAGAAAATATGGATGATATAATAAACCATGCAATGCAAGAGAGGCGAATGCGTCTTGTGGTCACCGTTAGAAATCCCGTGATGGCTTATGACGATCCAAAAAGGCTGTTACCTTCATTCGGAAGTCTTGGAAGGGGACGCGGACGCGGCCGTGGAAATGTTCCTATTCGAGTTGGCAATCCTGATCAACTTCCGGGGGTTCCATGGTTTCCCAGAACAACGTGGGAGGAGCAGATTGCCATTTATGGACGAGGACGAGGTCGTGCTCGACCACGGGATCCCTCCAAACCAAGACCAAACCTGGATAAGTATTGGCATCCATCGGATACTTATCCAACCCAGCAAGTTTATGAGGTGTTGAAAATTCTGACGGAAATGGGCTATTATGTAAAGTCCAGTCCGAGGTTGGGGGAGGATCATCCTGCCATTTGGAGGCTTCGGGAAATTAGACACGTGGACGAAGAGGAGGAACAGGACAGTCAGGAGGATAGTCAGGAAAGTCTGGATTCCTGATTTAGGAATGAGTTATTTCAAAAAATATGTATCTAAGATGATTTGGTGGAACGAATGGCGTGTGTATTTACGGACATTATTATGATGATATGATACTAATTTAGAAAATTT
Source organism: Entomobrya proxima (assembly GCA_029691765.1). Taxonomy (NCBI): domain Eukaryota; kingdom Metazoa; phylum Arthropoda; class Collembola; order Entomobryomorpha; family Entomobryidae; genus Entomobrya; species Entomobrya proxima. The sequence goes on along the minus strand of CM056168.1, from coordinate 41,509,506 downwards.
GAATTAGTTTATTGCATTGCACTACAACACTTTCAATTATTCTTGATGGCAATAATTAATTAAAGGCCCATTAACGAAATGTAGACATTATGTGAGGATGAATTGGATAAAAATAAATGAATTAAAATCGTGTTTTTGACTGATATGTAAGCGAAACAAGTAATTCATGCGTATTCATTACACTGATTTCATGGATGATTACATAGGAAGCCTGCATATTTTAATGGGATTTCTTTTTCGAAGCATAATTTATGCCATAAATTTTATGAATTCTTTTGGTACTTCTTGAATTCTTCAAATTGCATACCAAGTTTGAAAAATGACGAACTTTTGGACTTGAACTTCTTTCCGGTACAATTGCAATGAATGCTTCAGGTGCACTTTATCGCCACATTTCCGAAAACATTGACTACTCTGCGTTTTGCAATGGATAGGTTGTTTGTTAGGTATAATTATATTTCTGTCCATTCATAATTCAATTCAATTGTTCATACGTTTAAGTATAAACCCAACTTAATGCTGGAGATAGCGCATAGCGCAGACACGTACTTCAAAAATAATTTGCATGCAAAATAACCGGATATTATTTAAATGTCCGAATGCCTACTCTACGGATTCGTAGGTTGTTTCATGCGCAATGCACAAAGTAGTGCATAAATCTATGAACAATGAACGCATAGTCGCCCATGCAATAACCACCCTATTTTCGTATTTAATTTCGTAAAGGTATTTAGCAAATGTACCTGAGAGCAACCGTTCATTACTCATTTCCCACTTGCTCTGGCCGCATGGCTGGTCTTCGTAAGCTTAGAAAAATTAATTATGCTTTTGATTTAGCCATTTCATAAATCACTGGCTAAGTCCTAAAATAGCGAAGGTTTTAAAAAACTCCACTTTCCAACGGTGGACGTTAGAACGTTAAAATTATTGCTACGGACAAAAAGGAAGACTTATCAGCATCAGCCATTGCAGTAGGCGCTAGCTTATCGCTGAAATTGGAGTGAAGATGAGTTTTACGGCTAATCCAATCCTTAATGTTACGTAAGTAAAACATTTTCAATCCTGGCATAAATACTCTGTCAATCAAATAATTATTCGGGGTTTGCTAATCAGTGCGTTTTTTAAATATGCCTATTTTATTTCAGCTTGCAATGGGACGAGACCAGTTCCGCTTGGAACCTGCAGATTAACAGTTTGTCTATTAGTGAGCTCTTCCGCTTCCGAGCCACAATGGACTTTCCCCAGGAGGATCTTACCGAAACTTGGTATGGTAATGAGGAAGCTGGAACTCGAATTTGCTCTGTGACCATCAAGATCAAGAACAAAGACGCTGATTTTACTGATTCTCAAGTTGAAAACGTACCCGGTAGAGTGTACCCATGGGGAATTCGAAGAATTGCTGAAGAAACTCGTCCAGCAGTTGTAGGAACCAGAGGGCGAGGTCGCGGATTTATAAGGCCAGGACCTCCAGGTCACATTCCAAACTCTAATGACGGTGACGAGCGCTTGTACCTACCGGTAATTACGCACCCAATATTGCCAATGACTCAGGTTACTCTCACTTTGAACATTTTGACACGCATGGGCTATTGTCTGATTGCAAGTCAGACCATTGGAGGACCGCAACGTGGAGACATTTTTATGTGGTGGACCCTTCATAAGAGGGAAGGATAAGGAAATGTCTTGCTTCGAGTTAGCGATAACAAAATGACTAAATATTCTAACGTTATCCTGGGGCTATCGATGATTCACTTAAATTGATTTTTCACTTCTTCGGATGTTTATGAATTTGGCTGCGGTGTCTTCGGACAACTCGTAATAATGCCCATGTAACTAAATTAATTTCAAATATTTAAAATAAAAATTGACTGAGTTTTTGTTGGATTTTAAACCGTTAGAACTTTCATTTACAAACTGCATAAAAATAATATATTATGAGGTAACATTTTACCTGCAAATATTTTATACCTGCCACTGCATATATGTATTTAAAACTGCAAAATATATCGTATTCCTTGAATAATATAAACACATTTTATGGAACATTATATTATACTAATTGCCTGGCTTTATAGTTGAATAGATTTTAAAAAACCTTGGTTCTATTCTTGCGACTAATTGACATAGCTTAAATAAAGATTACGTGTGAACAATATACGCTATAACCTGGAGTAAAAAGTTGGGACAGAAAAGCAGGGTTTACAAGTTAGATTCATTTATATTCATTTATATGTATGATTTTGTCGAGGAAAAAGCAATTAACCTTTGAATACATTTAGTTTAGTAAGTTGCATAGATGCTTGTACCTTGTACTTGAAAATGGGAATTTGAAATTGACAAAATAAACGCTAAACGGTTATAATAATTATAAAAAGTTGAAATTGAAATCCACCGAACTTTCTCCGATTGCTGCATTGATATGCATAGAAATATACTCAATAATGTTCTTCATGAGCAAAATAAGTGTTTTCATGGAACTTTCTTTCTGCATAATAGCATAAAATGTTTGGCTTGGCCTACATTTCCATTCGATTCCATTATCATTATCACTATGTCACCTTGCCGCTTTCATTTGCACCGCATAAACTTTCTCCTTACTTTCTCTACACCAGCAACATTTTTAATATTACAAGAACCAGCTAAAACAAAAGTCTTGTTTGTTTTTTACCTTGACTGACCACTATACTGATTCACAAAAATTCAATAATTTCCTTTTGTCACGCAACCCGAATCAATAAAATATCGGCAATCGGGAAAAGGCATTATTCCAAAGTACCAAGAAGAAGAAGTACGGCCAGTTGACAAATAAACACATTTTCCGCAGCTGCAGGCAGCAAAAACCTATTTATCATTTTCATTTCAATTGCAATCGCATAAATCATGAAAATGAGTAATGACCTTGCTTGTTCCAGTTTTCCCGGGGACCAAATGGAAACCGCATTGCATTTACATTTAGCTTTCTCTTGTGAGCAGTTGGTCAGAGCATTTTGCAAACATGTCTATTGTAACGTTAACGTACGTAAAATTTCTTTAAAACAATTTAAATTCCTTAAAAAAATGGATTTTAACGTTATTTTTTGCAAATAGCTTGCAGTGGGGACCCATAACCCGACCGGAAATAGCAGCTAAAGCAGCAAACGCCGAAGCTATTGCTGATACCACCACTTCCCTCCAAAACGGCCACGTATCCACCCCACCGCCTCCACCTCCTCCATCGGAGAAAGCGCTTTTAGACGAAGTTAATGGTGACAACCCCGAAGAAACGGAAGCTGACACCGTTATGGAGACAACTGCAGAGGAGCCTCCACCAACCACGCCACCTCCTCCCATTCACGTGTACGACTTTGGATGGCGAGGTCAAATCAATGGACTAACTCAACCAGAACGGGAGCAATTTCTTAAAGCTCTTCCCATCTCTGGAATAGGTCGACCCAGTGAAGTGCCCGATGCTGGGGCAGGCATTTCCTCCAAAATTGTTATGGACCATTTGCACAACAGCGGGGAAGTGAGCAGAGAGGAAATGCCAATGGACTTTGTATTCGAATACCTAAAAATTTTGGTGCAGATGAATTACCGTGTGGTGGCTAGTCATGCGCAAACGGTGAATAGTAATGAGCATTGTAGTTCGGCGGCGGTGTGGACTCTGCAAAAGGATTATGATAATAGGTCGCCACTGGTAAACGCCATGGCTGGACTGCTGCCTTGAAAGTGGTGAAAGTTAGTGAAAGTATGAAGTGAATTTGACGATTTTATTTGATTTTTAACAGCATAACTTGATGACGAATAGCACATATCGCAACTCCAATACAGATAACTTGGTTAGATTTAGAGATAATTTCACACATCATCAACAATAACTGTAATTAATTTTAGATGGAAAGCGGTTATTGTAAAACTTCACATATTACCAAAATACATAATTTGTTATGAATAAACAATGCATAATGAACTAAACTACTTTTTTAAAACTTGTCTTAAAAGAATGACGACATCTCTGCATATTATACGGTTCATAGTTCATACTCTTTAGAAATCATTTTCCCCATTAACCCACACCTATCTCACCATGCCCCACTTCCTGATTCAGGGTGACTGAACCTTCCTAAGCTTTCCACGACCACGTCCTCCGACTACTGGTAATGGATTCTTATTCAAGTCAACACTAGTAACACCCACAGTTTTAGTTCCCACGAGATTAGCCCCATTTTCCACATTGCCACCTTTCCCCTCATTGATCCCCTCATTAGCACCTTCCTCCTTGGTCTTACCCTCTTCAGATTTTTCCTTCTTCTCTTTAGCAGCTTTCTCAAGCACCTTGAACGTTTTAGGTGGCTCCCCACCCAAGAAGGAACTTGCCACCACATCCCGAAGTTCATCAGAATACCAGACTTTGCAGTTTTTTTCCTGGCACTTTGAGCCAGTCACTAAGCAGGTCATCTTGCTCCCTTCCCCAGATCCATTTCCGGTTCGATTCTCCATTTTCACCACTTTGCAACGAGCAACTAATAACTAACTGATAAACCGATAAAATATTCACCATGATATTAGCTTTTCTATTTAATAGTCACTGCTTTGCAGTTATATATGTTACCTTTAAGATGAAGATCAGTACTAACCACAGAACAGTCTTAAAGCGCCCCAACGAACTTCTTCCTTCCGAGATAACACACAACGCACGCACCTTTGCCCTTTTCCTTAGTATTCCACGATGAACTGCACAATAACTCAAAATCACTTCTGATGACCTATTACACAAATTACTTATAAAAACTTAACATGAACATTTAAACGCATAAAGTAAATATGAAACCGTTCTAAAAATTCAACTTCCTTCAGGAATGATTTAAAACTAGCCTAACTCCTCCGCACCGGATAATTACTTAGTTAATTGTCAGTTATAGAGAACTTCCTCAAATGTTTCTTCTCACCTTAACTTATTTTTTCTTGCTTCGTTCAGGTCGGAAGTTGGAAATTAAGTATTTATCAAAGATAACTCTGTTCTTCACAAAGTAAAAATAATTTTTTCACTAGAAGTTAAATAGATTTCGAAAGTTGCTCAGAGCAAAGTTTTTACTTCACACGTCCAACGAACCAATTAATAAATTCTGGTCTGGAGTGCAAGCCCATGAATGTCTTGAGAATATTGGAAATATGCCGTGCCATACCTACTCATGTTTAAGAAAATGCAAGACGGATAGACATTTAGGTTATTCTATAAAGTGGGGTTTATTGCGTTAATTGTAGTAAAATTTTGTAAGATTTTTTAGTAGATTGCAGTATAAATGTTAATTGTTTTCCGGAAAAATCAATTTATTTGTCGTTTCTTGAGGTACACCCAGTCTGAATCGTACGTGGCATTAAGAACCGCAAGCCTTTCCAAGCTAGGAATGACCTTGAAAAAGGGATTCATTTTGGCTGGAATGTCAATCGAGAAATTGGGGAGTTCCTGGGTGTCTCCAACAGTATCCGCTTGACGTGCTTCCAGTGCCTCTTGGAGTAGAAACCAGTTGAAAAATGTGAGATTACGAAGAACTGGAAAATGAGGACCAAGAAAGGAGGACAGTTCAGAGGAACGGAGAATGAAAATGGAGGATAATTGGAGGGTATGCAGTTTTGGGAATGAGGGTTTGATTGGAGGTGTAACCGGCGTTTCTTCTTCTGAAAGCCACTGGATGAAGGAAGTAATGTCGGTAAAGTCCAAACAGAGATTTTGCAGGGTTTGGGCTATGTTTTGGAGGAACTGGAGTATGTCCTTAAATTGGCATTCTGTTGGAGCTTGAGACATGTGGAGGTAGTGTATGGATAACCGTTTGAGTTTGGGTAGAGGTGGAGGCGGATTCTGTAGTATATCGGAGGAGACCACTGAGCATTTTAGGGACTCTAGGGAAGAAAAGCACTTTTCTGAAGGTTGGATGGTCTCCACATAATCCAGCATCTTTTGCAGGGAATTGACCGTGCACACCATTGGAGGAAGATTAAGAAGATAGCCAAACTTGGAACTGGTCAAGTTTGTTAGTTGGGCACCGTAAGCGTTGAGAATGTCCATGTGAAGGTGGAACGTGGTGTTATATCCCAGCCAGACTGACTTCAGGTGACGATGTGGAGGAAACAAGGCCAAGGAGGAAGATGATGCGACATAAGAGGCTTCGGGATGTTCATAGTTTCCTGCGGATACTCCCAAAAAGCGGAGGTTGGGCAGAAGGACAAGCAAAGTGCGGAGTTGGGCAAATGTTAAATCCGAACCGGAACGCTTTCCAGTGTCCAAAGTGAAGGAGGTTAGGTTGGCTCCAAAGTTTTGAAGAAGGCGAGTGGTCCATAGAAGAAGCGTTGTGTGGGAGTCGGCAAAGGGTAAAGATCCAGATTCGGAGGGATAGTCTTTGAGACGACGACGAATGTGCAGAGAAGCCAAAGGAAATAGGACGGAGAACTCTCTGGAGTTGATTTTTACACTGGGTTGTTTTGAAGGGGGTTTACTAGCTTGTCTTTGACGAAATTTGATATGACCTTGAGGTGAATTCCAAGCGGGTCTTGAGGGAGTAGATGAAGGCGATTGAATAGGTTTTCTGGAAAAGGAGTCTGTGGTCTTTGGACAATGTTTCTCCACAAATTGCTTGACTGCGGAAGCACTCTCTAGTCGAGTGTAGCCCAAAACGTGGGTGGTATTTAGGTCAAAGTACCTCCGTACGTTAAAGTATGGATTCCAGGACTCTGCATTCTGAAGATAGTCTGGGGCAAGTTGCTCCACAAGGGATTTGAAGGTGTGGGATAGCAAACGACACTGGAGGAAGGAGTGGAGGTCAAGATTGAATATGATTTGACGGAGGAGCTTTGAAAAAGGAAACGATGGGGTAACTTCAGAAAAGGAAGTTTAAAGATAAGTAGATGGATTATCATTTTTGTACCCGTGGGGAAAGCGCCTCCAAGTGGTCACAAGATTGAGGAAGATCATAATCCGCCTTCTGTACTGGTCGGGAGACATCCAGACTCAGAGAAGGAGATTTTGGACGGGGGCGGATAACGTACGACTTGTTGGATACAGACATTATTCTTAGTGGTAGGGTAGATTATTGAAGTACAAAAAATGAACAAAAATCTATGCAAATTGGTTCAAAGGAAGAGTGATCATAAAATGTTGACTAAAATATATATTTACTTTTAAGCAAAAATAGTGTAAAAGGAGAAATATAATAATAGGTATGTATAATGCGTTTGGGTTAGCAAGTTTCATTGGTGATTCTTATTCTTATTGGATCAGTTTCTATTTTATAGGAGAATGATAGTGGAACAAAATGATAGTCATCTAGTTACTTAGTTTATGCATGAATTTGTCGTTGTCATATTTGTGGAATTTAAATTTAGGCCATTTAATAAACCATTTAGAAGAATGTGGGTGAAATGGATTTTCGGTGTGGCTATTTATACTAAGTAGCGGTGCATTTTGGCATGTAGCCAAGAAAAGGAATGGTATGCAAGAAGAATCGACAATGGTTTAGTAAATTACTCGGAAAGACAGCCAATTCATTTAGTTCATGTGTATTCATTTATTTCATAGCAGCATTTTTTCACTGTCCGACTCCTGGACAAAAATAAAAATATATTTTTAAATACTACATTGGCATAGGTTGCATAAATTTGTACATTAAAATGCTCAGAAATTTTACATTTAAAAAATGTATTCACAAATAAATATGCAATGAAGTGGGTTTTTTTTAAAGTTCAGTGTTTTTCCATATTCACATTCGTGAATCGATGAATCTTAACCTTAAATGCATTGCACAACACCGAAGGTTTATACTGTACCCAGTAACTTTCCTCTCTGCGCACCTAATGACCTTTCAGAGATCAAGCCTTGTATCTTGCATTGTTTGTTACAGGCTCAAAACAACCCTTTTGCATTTGCAAAGGCATTAAAACCACCGCTACCCAATAATATTTATAGTTTGGGGTTTTCCACCTTCGTCACGGTTTTCATATTTAATGATGGTATGATCTCGAACACAATTTTTTTTGTTTGATTTAAACTGTATATAAAGCAGATGCAACTTGCAACTTAAAATCATTTTAATTTAAGTGTGCATCAGTCATTATCAGTACCTAACTCAATTTTACCTATAGAAATAAATTTTCCAGTTTTCTTTAAAAAATATACAGTGTTCCTGTTGGCAAGATGGCTTCTTGCACAAAACACAAAATTGGCGTAACCGTCTTGCTTGTCATTTTTGTAAGTTTCAACGCTAAGGCAAATGGTGTCAGAAACAGTGCATTTCAGTTAGATTGTGTGGTGCCTTATCTGTTTACCCCTGAGCCTGATGTTGAAACACAAAGAAATCAGACAAACGGTAAGCTATATTCTGTCTTAATGTATTTTATCCCAGTTTTCCGGTTTCATACATTCAATTTCCAATAGCACTGGTATAATAAGGTATCTAACATTCTATTTTTTCTATAAAGTTGGGAATAAGCAGAACTGGATTTCCGATTCATTTACCCTTCTTGAGATTGTTTCCCGAGAAGCTACCAAACTGATCAAGAAACCCGTAGCACTCAGTTCTTTCCAGCCTTTTAAGGATGTTCCACTAAAGCAGCATTTGTGCAGAGAAGACAAAACAAAGGCACAGGAAATGAAACAAAAGGTCAAGAATGCTATTCGCAAATCTCTGAACTTTTATTCAACCCATTTGGAAGGACTGGACAATATTGATCTGGCATTGGGAAATGCCATTTTGAAAAGTAGTTTTTTTGCATTTTTCTTGTTCTTAAAGTAATTGATTAAATAATGAATTTATAAAAGTTCAAATAACTAACATCATTTCAAAGGTATTGACGAAAAATACGGGAAAGAGTTTCAAGAAAGTTTTCCTTTGTCAAACTGGACCAAACAGATTTGTGATCAGGCTGAAATTGAAAGCGGTATACTACATAAAAATAGCAATACTATTATTCGTTTTGAAGCTCTAGCTCATGTAAGCCAGTTTACTAAATTATATGGGTTTTCATTTCTAGAAAGAGAATATTGTCATTCCTTTGTGTCAACGGTTCTAAAACAAGACCAGCGTTCTACAAACCTGTCTACTTATGAAAATCTTGTTACCAAAAATCTTCAACAAAATGAAATTGGTAACGAGAAGGAAACCGTTTGGCCAGTTGTGTTGAAAGAATGTCTCAAGAGTCTTTTCCACTGCGACGTACCTCACGTTTGCAAAATACTTATGTTTGATCCCGTACCCAGGTCACAGTATATGCTTACCCATCAACTTCTGTTTCGCCATTTAGCTGAGCTTAAAAGGGTAACCACTTAAAGTGTTCATATTTTTTACTTAAGTTCATATTTTAGAATGAATATGCAGTACGTTGTATGTTTTAAATTGTTTTAATAGGATTCATGCTCTTTCCCGGATACCCTATTTGATACAAAAATTAATCAACAGCTTTGCGATAAAATGCTTCAAGAAGCCGATCTGATTTCCTATTACGAAGGTCCTATGGCTCTACGGGATTTGTTTGCTGAGCAAGGTAATAGCTATCATGGTTTTTGGGGGAATTTGAGAAACATCTACTAAACCAAAATAAATATGTAACTTTTGTTTTTTCCAGTGGCTTTTTGTGGATGGATCGGATACCCCCACTTTTTTCGTGAAGATTGGCTTAACATGCTACTTTCCTGGCAGAGCAGAAGTGAAAACGAATGCTTCGTTTGGGATAGGGAGATAAGCAGTTTCTGTCCAGACACGGAGGAATTCCTTCCTGGAAAGCTTACAGCTTTGAAGACTGGAAAGGATTCAGAGACTGAAGAGGAGAAATGCTCAGCACATTTTACTACCGTTGGACTATCTTCGCTGGCAGTGGCTTGGGATTACTTGGAAAGCTGTTAATTTCGATTCCTTGATTATGTTTATGGAATGTACACATCTTGTTGTATGTTTATCATTTCAATAAAAAACTTTTTGTTGGTATTTTGATAATAAAACCCATTAAAAAATAAAATTGATGCGACTCTAGGAGCGATTCGTTTTAAATTTAATGCATTTTTTCTATTCATACTTCCTTAAATCAGGGTACTTACGCAAGGGCATACTATATTACCATCATTTTAGGCCAAGGTCATTAGGCCAAGTGTGAGCTAATCACCTTCCTTTATAAAAAATGAAATCTTATTTATGCGTTCACTGTTCACACAGTAAAAGTGCATTATGCAGGTCATTGCCTGCGTTTTATTGACTGTTAATTAGATTAGCACAAGGACAGTTATCAGTAAATCATCGCTGTTAAAAGTTAAAAATAATAATAAATGCCTTTTTGCGTTTATCGGTTCATTTAGTTCATTACCTTCTTCAATTAGCAAATTGGGTATAAAATGTAATAGTAAATATTTTTATTTATTGTTTTCCTAAAATTGTCAAATGTTATCAGGAGCAAGGGGACTAGCAGCGTTTTCATTTTATTGGAAATCCAGTATTCACCAAATCTGGAATAAAATATAAAAAATCACTGAAAATTTCAGTATTTTACTGTGTTACAGCAGAAATGTAAAAGAAATATCTATACCTTGAAAAAACTCTCCACTATTTATAAAATCACGCATAAATTTCTTATCAACGCATTCATCTACGTCGAGGTGACCACCCATGAACTTTGGTAGCGTTTTAGGATCCGCAAATTCATGCAAACTTTTCAAATCATTATGAAAGTGTATCTATTTAAAAAAAACAAGAGTTTTTGGTTATTTCAGAACATTATCAATTATGCTTATTATCAATGTTGGTTCATACCCTATTTTTCATTTTTTCAGACATAAACGGTTTGATCCCCGCATACACCAAACTCACAATCCTCGGGTGATTAATTATATGAAACTGCTTCATTCTTCCATAAACCCCATTATGTATCCATCTGGACAAGCTTATCAATCTACGTTGCTTTATAGCCCACACTTGCTGCAGACTAAAGCCCGAAAAGTCCCAAATTGTTATAAAACCTTGTCTTTGATCCTCCACATTGTCTACAATTGCATATTGAACTAGCATCCAAACGGCAACCACAAGTTCATCAAAACTCATTTTTCTTGGATTCCATAATGCAGCTCGGCCGACAATAATGCGACGGCCTAGTGGATCTCGATATTTTAGAGGAAAAACGGCATTCAGGCTGTAATAGTGAAGGTCGTAGGCAATTGGCTGCATTATAGCATCCCATTTTAAAAAACCCGAGGCAGCCGAGTGAAATGCAATGATCTTTTTCAAAACGGAAAAAATAATATGGATTTAGATTAAATTTTATGAAATGTTTTAATGTTTTTTTTTGAAACACAGCGTACCAATTTAGTAGCCTTCTCAAGATTTCCGTCCTTGAGTCTTATGCATCTTGCCACAAAGCCATCACATTGTTCCGGAATTTCAAAATTGTGAATTTCTTAAGATTAAGAAAAAATCTACAATTTTACACGAACTACGAACACAGTTACATTGAAACCCTTTAAATTTTAATGCATACCTTTTAAAAATTTCCGTAGCTTTGAAATCTGTGCTGGAATATTTTTCTCAATTTCTAAAGCCTTGCTAGAAGTTATTATTAGCTCTTTCATTTTAAAAGCGAAAGTGAATGAGAAGAGAATGATACTGAGTGCGTACGCAAAGGAAGGAGATAAAATGGGACTTGACCCACTCTGGTTAAGTGTGTGAACAGAAATGATTCTCAAACTAAATGGGTTGGTATGACTATAGTCATTGACTACCTATATGAAAAATGAAAATGTACAAAGTCCAGTAAGCATGCATAGTCAGCAATAAATAGGATGATGATGGATGATTCTCTGCCGCTTGTTCTGGCCTGTGGTACTGAATAGGTTTCATTTATTTCTTCAAGAAATTTTCTTGTGAGAAATTCAGAATTATATTTGTTATGTGAGTTCGTCGCTTGATGCATCCGTATTCTCAAAAGTCAAAGATCTCTTAATTTATTGTTATACTCTTTATAAATACAAAATGCAATTCACAATAATTGTTGCTAGATCAGCAATTTGTGTTTTTCTTTCATTTGGCATAGTATAAATGACGGGACAACTTAAAAAATGCTGAGGCTTAAATCAATTTATTGCATGACACATGCAGTATTATGCAGTTATAAATACGCATATAGGTAATTGATATTGATTCTGGGCATAATTTGACATAATGTGTAAATTGCAGAGAAAATAACAACAACCACAAAAAATCAACTGTTATCCTTATAGTTAGATATGCCAAACACCTCAACAATATTCAAAAAACAATATTTACAACTGAGCAGTTTACATAATATATATTATGGTAAGATTTTAGAACTAGTGCATTTTTGTCGTGGTCATTTCCATTTTGCTATGCATAGACGCTACTTGTAAATGTAATGTAAATTTTTATTCAAGTGTTATCTGCATTCAGTCTATAAAGTCTGATTTTAAATACATAACACCAAGTGTCATTCCATTATAGTATAATGATTATACATAGGATGTCGTTTAACATTCTAGGTCATATCCATATAATTAATAAATACATCTGCTGACTATAATACTACATAAATAAAAATTTTCTTTCTTCTATTATAATATTTTTACAAGTTTCCGAAAATATTTCGTTGACAGTTTTTTGCTCGTCCCATTTGGGTTTCACTAATTCTTTATTTAATTTTACATAATAGTCGTTCCAAATGAATATACCATGCCATTTTAAGGAATTTTTATACATAGTAGTTGGAATGACTGTAGGGATTTTGAATCTATTTAGCTTGTTCTGTTGTTCTCTACTAACTTGAAACCAATTATTGAAAAGGTTGCTTGATTTGAATTTAAATACAAATTTTAATGTTAACATTATCTTTCGTTCGGAAATGGTTAGTAATTCAATTTTATTATATAGTTTGAAAATATCAATTTTGGAAAAGTTTTTTACTTTGGAATACCATTTCTTATTGTATGTAGGATAATAATACGAAATTAAAAATCGTCTAATTTGATTTTGAAATTTTTCAATGAAACATTTGTTATTGGGAGCCCAGAATATAATGCCATAATCAATTATACTCATATAGTAGGCTGATATAACACTTTTTAAAAAATTTTCACTGATCATACGCTTGATACTATAGAGTTTAGCTATTGCACAGTTTAATTTCTTTTGTACATTCTGGCAATGAATCTTATAAGATAGATTGGAATCTAAATGTACCCCTAAGTACTTAAATTCAGCTACCAAGTCTACCTTTTTTCCATTTAAGACTACATTACCTGTAACTTGTTGAGATGATTTAGTATCGTGAGATTTGTTAAATACCATGTATTTTGTTTTTGACACATTTATAGTTAAATCATTTTTTGCACACCATTCACTGAAGGTAGTTAAACAACTATTTAGTTTTTCTATACCTTCCTGAAAGCTTGTACATCCAGTATAAATAACTAGGTCATCACAGTATAATGTATAGGGAAGGTTAATAGCGGTTCCAATGTCATTTAGGAAACTTGAAACTATAAACTATTAAGAAAGCGCACTTTAGAAATTCAGATATGTAGATTTTTTCGGGGACTAAAGCAGGAAATATAATTCGTAATAGAAAAGATGTGGAATGTGGATACCATCAATACCATACCACAGACCATCAACTTTTTTAACGCATGCAAAACATACTGAATGTCTTCTCATTTGTAATTTGTATTATGGTTGAACAAAATAATATTGAATGTAGATATGAACGTGAGATGGTGAAAAAATATATGCAATTATTTGGAATCTTGGAATAAAAATAGTAAAAAATATTTTTTAAAGTAGCCTTTTATTCAAATTTTAAATGAGTCGGTTTAATATGTACTCGCTCAAGAACATGAGCTTCCTTACCTTTATTTGCGTGATAAACTTTATAATAATCCCTATATAAAAATCGTTTGTGGAATTCTATTTTATGCCATGCTGTCAAAGAAACCCTGCTATTGTATTTTACCTGTATCCGAATAAGGTTGGCTACTACAGCAACGCCCAGCCTATTTTAAAAGTGACATTTTTGTGATTTTAATAAAAACATATACACAATCTTATGCATCAATTTCCAGATTTCCAGGTTTCTATTGTATGTAGTAAAACAACAGCTTAACTTGACACATTTCATTATCAACACGTGCAGTATTTACGTAGTTTGTTTTATATCTAAAGGCACATTAAAATGGATTAAACCAGTTGAAACTGGTATTATATTTTTAATAGTAAATTGTACACACATTGGTTGTTCTAATGTTCCCCAAAAAAACTTCAAACTGCTTGTTATTGTGATAGCTTACACGAAATGTCAATCAGACAGAAGAACGCCTTCATGTTTTCATGACTTACGTCATAACAAGGTTCAAGGTTTCATAGTTTATTGCTTATATATATTACATAACAACAGGTTTTTCACCTTAAGTTATTTCTGATTTGACCAAAGAGAAGAATACAAAGACCGTTACGGTTTTCTTTTCAAATTGTCTCAGAAGTTAAGTCTATCAAGTACCAAGTCACTTTAAAATGCTACAAAACCATACCACATTATTAACGAAAGATTTCCGATTAGCCGAGTTTCTCGGCAGTATACTAATTCATTGGGATGAAACCCAACAGCAATTAAAAATACCCCAAAATTTCAAACAATGTCAACGCAAAACAAATTTCAAATCCGCATTTCAAGTAATTCTAATTATTATACTGTGTATTGGCGGATACATCAAGTTCAAACTATGTAACGACAAATGCAGCTATACCTCAAGTGACATTGTTCTTTTCGGTTTTGGAGTTAACTGCTTACCAATCACAAGTCTGTACATTGAAGCACTTCGCACAAAATCTGCAGAAATATGCTTGTACATAAATGGATTAATAAACTATCCCAAATACTTTCCAAACTGTTGCTTCTTCGATGGTTCAAAACGGACTCTTGTTCGAAGGATAAATTCTTATTTTCCTTATTCGATTTTCATTTCTTTGATAATTGTACCCGTGGCAGATATTTGGGGTATTCATTGGATAGATCCTTGTAAACCGGCAATAATCGGATATTGGATTATACCGGAATGTTACCCTGGCTATCTAGAAGAATCTTTTAACTTTTTACTTAATTTCTTTCCAAAGCTATTAGTATGTCTGGTAAATCAATGGGTTTGGTTGTTTGGGCCAAGTGTTACGGAAGTCTGTTTCTGCATTTTGTTTGCCATGTGCATTACCACAATTCGGGAATATTTGGAAAGGTTAGAACAAATTTTATTGCAATTTTTTTCAGAAATAAATCATTGAATTTTTATAGCTTGCAGATTGCTTCAACCTGTCTGGACGCTAATCAAATGGCTATTCAATACAGAACAATTCAAGTGATCACCATGGTCATGAATGATTTCCAGAGGGTACTTGTGGTTTTTCTTGTTGCTGGAGTAGCCGTACTACAGGCATTGTCTCTAACAATTCTTGTGAAAGTGGATTTATCTCAGGGAAATTTCATTCTCTTTTTAATGTTTGCCATTGTTTTACCAAATTGCATATTGGCAGAAACGTTAATGTTTGGGGAAATGGCTAAGGTTCATACAGAGTCGGAGAAACTATTTGAAATTCTGAATAGACAGTTGACAAAGGATTCTACGAAGGATATTAAATGGAAACGAAAGTTTTATAAAAGTTGTGCAACAATTAAAGTGGGTTTTGGTTCTTTTAACTATTTTGACAAGTTGACACCGCTTAATTGTGTGGACTATGCAAATGAGCTAACAGTTAATATGTTACTGCTTACTAAATAAATTAGACGCTTTTAGATGTATTTCGATGAGCTTCAAAGAGAACCATTAAGTTATGTTATAAGAAATAGTATTTTCCTTTAAAGTTATTCGTAAAGTCTTCACGGTAGAGACAAGACAAACTGAAGGTCATTAAGAACCGAATTCAGATGTTTGATCTTTCTGCACACTTGCTTTTATATCTGTGTACCCGAACCGTTTTTGGCTTTGTGCCAGAGCATTTATTAAAAACAATATGATTAAAAATTGATTGTGTTTTATTCATTGTTGAATGGTAAAAACGGAAATTTCTTTAATATTTTTGATCATTTCCAAGAAATATCCACAATAATATTATCGAATAATCCGGCAAACATTATTGGTATTACAAACTAAAATTGGCTTGCGTTTGTGTGTCATCAAGTTTAAACTTTTGCCTTGAAGTTCGGAACAAAAAATATAACCAATTTTAAATACCCATATCACCACTCTGATTGTCTATTTTACTAATGAATGCTGGACAACTTTCTTGGAAATAGCTAACAATATTAAAGCCAAAAATATTACATTACGCCACTAAATCCGATATAAAAATTGTAATTTTGCATAACACTCTGGTCGGTAAACAGTGTATCGTTAATTGCATTCCAAAAATAATTAAATACCTACGATTAATTAGCGTATCAAAGAATCGCAAAAACTAGAAAACAATTCTGATTCTGAGCATAACTTGACATGTGCAAAATATAAAGAGAATGCCAACAACGACGTGAAATGTATTGTCTCCATAGCAGTCAGATATTATTCCGATTTCCGATTCCGAACACCTCAAGAACAGTATTATTTACAACTGCTCAGTTTAATGGCATTATAGCAAATTAAGTAGAACTTAGGAAATTTTGGCATTGTGAACGGTCATTTCTCTTTTGCTCTGCATAGACGCCACTAAATGTCAAGATTTGTTAAGGCAGGTATATTTCTGGCAAACAGGTTATCAAGCTTCATTTTCAATTTTCAACTTTTCAACTCAAATATCGCATAGGACTACCCTATACACAAATAGGTTATGCATGGCATACAATAAAAATTAAATACTTAGTAGTAAATCAAGTAATTAAGTAGTCATTTATAACAGTATAAACTATAACATATTAAAGCCATATCCATATTTACTCCTTAAAGATAACATTATTGACTACTCAGAAGCAGCTATATATTATGCAACATATTATACAATATAACGTATTACAATTTAATCCGAATAAAACAAGGTCGCAACAAAACTCTATGTATTTATCAAAGTTTGCTATTATATATTGTCTTAATCCATAAATGAAACAGTACTTTCTAGATTCAACCGCTTTCTACAACTTTTATGTCATTCTATTTCTTTAAATTAAATTCATCATTCATTAAACACAAATACAGCATAATATCTATCCAACCCAAGCCATTGTCACAAACATGTCACATGCCACACGATTGGAATAAAACGTCATTACTCTTCCAAACTGCAAGCCTTGTAGTACAAGGTTATATAAAACAATACGTAATTAAAATTACATACATTTCTACCAAAGTTCTTATAAAATACTACATTTTCTTATAACTTTCATAAAATATCGGCTTTTTTCATGCAATAACCATAACCCCAAATGCGCTTGTAATGAACTGAATGAAAGCATACACTAAGAAGCTAAAAAGCCAAAAGTCATACATTAACATTTTTCTTTTCTGGCTTTTCCAGCCTTATGCTTATACTGGCTTTTTTACAGTTTTACCCACGTTGTTCCTTGTTCCTACTACCAACTACGCACATATATATTCCATCCACATGCAAGAAAATTGACAAAACATAATCATCATCAACATCACTATCCACAGAAGCAGCAGACATCCCAAAAAATCTCTTAAAGAGTATACCAGCATAAAACCGAACAGACTTTCCAAGTACACTTATAGCTTTACATTGGGCTGTATGGCAGTTTTGCTTTGGTAAATCTTCAAGAAATATTATCATTACTTTACCAGCATATCACTGCAAAATCATTTATTTGCCAACCGGGTCTCTTAACGCATATAATATAGTCATCGGTTACTTTAGAACACACGAATACTCTATACCGCACCATTATTTCATTCAAGTGGAGATATTTTGCACACAGGAAATTGTAACTTGATACACCTATAACCAATAATGTTCTTGGAATAAAAGAAGAATCAAACTTATAAAAAGTTTTGTGCAGGTGTGCCCTACTAAAATAATGCAAATTTAATGGCAACTATAGTTCAATGAACAATTAAGCATGTTTCCTTTTAAGTGATGACTGATGCTCATTTTAAATAAGTTTTAGTTCTAAAGCCTAAAACACTCATTTGTGTCAGTCTGATTGAAAAACGAAATATTCATCAAAAGTCAAAAATTAAATCTGAGTTTCAGTTGGAGAAATATTTTGTACTAGCTTGTGGTTAACGTGGTACGCTAAAGGCTACAAAATGGAAAATAATGGAAACGGACATGTTCACGGGCCAAATAAAAGCCCATTTTTGATTGGAGT
This sequence comes from Entomobrya proxima, assembly GCA_029691765.1. Lineage (NCBI taxonomy): Eukaryota > Metazoa > Arthropoda > Collembola > Entomobryomorpha > Entomobryidae > Entomobrya > Entomobrya proxima. The sequence goes on along the minus strand of CM056168.1, from coordinate 41,491,188 downwards.
TGCGGGTGGTACTGCTTCAGGAAAGGTAAATTGCTAAATTATTTGTAAATCATGCATTATATTTCACATTGCTAATGACATTGTGTATATTTTTTTACTATAGTCTACAGTTTGTGGGAAAATTATGGAGCAGCTAGGTCAAGCCGCAGTGGAATGCAGCCAAAGAAATGTGGTGACCATTGCCCAGGACTCGTTTTATAAGGAATTATCCCCCGAGGAGCAGAAGAAAGCGGCTAAGGGGCAATTTGATTTTGATCACCCAAGTAATTAGCTAAATGTTTCTGTGAATTGAATACCTATCAACTTTACTTATTTCTGAATTACTTCTCATTAAACGCTTTTTTCAGACGCACTGGACATTGATCTGATTGTTGCCACGCTAACGGACGTGCTAGCCGGAAGGAAGGCTGAAGTACCCAAGTACGACTACAAGTTAAATGCTAGAAAGGAGGGGGAATTTGACACGGTTTACCCAGCAGACGTAGTATTATTCGAGGGTATCCTAGCCTTTTACTTTCCCCAGGTTAGGGAAATGTTTCATATGAAGCTGTTTGTGGATACGGATCCGGATACAAGACTGGCTAGACGAGGTTTGAAAAATAAAATGGATTTCTGGTCTTCATTTAATAAAATCAAATTGTAACTTTAAAAATATTTTGTTTGGCAGTGGTTCGGGATGTTCAGGAACGCGGCCGTGAGCTGGATACTGTGCTAACGCAATACATGAAATTTGTTAAGCCTGCCTTTGAAGAGTTTTGTCTTCCTGTAATAATGCCCATTTTTCTTTATGATCTTTACTATTTTGTTAATTATTTTTTAAATGAATATAACTAATAGATTGTATGTTGATTTTGTTTATAGACCAAGAAATTTGCTGATGTGATTATTCCCCGTGGTGCTGACAACACTGTGGCCATTTCTCTGATTGTGCAACACATCAAGGATCTGCTCCCAGCCAGAAACTTCAACAATGACGGAGATAGTCAGCAGTCGGATAAACTGACGTTTAAAAAGGGTGGAAAGGAGTTGCTCTCTAGACCACACTAAAACTGTTTGATTAAATATCTTCAGACTTCTTCGGATTAAATCAGCAAGACAATAAGTTACTATTTTCTTCAGTCAAAAAGCAAAGACAGTGAAAGCAAAGAAAAGAGCAATTTTAGAACAAAAAGGATTGGCTAAGTAAACTGCTAACTGCCATTTTAAAACGAAAAATTATTAAGACAGAAGTTAAGACAAAAAACAAGTCAAGTTAACATTCTGAGTCAAACAAATGCAATTAGATTAATTTTTGCCATTTTAAATCTGTTGATTTGTAATCATAAGCAACTTATGCTAAGTTTTAAAGAGTACAATTTAGCTTTTTCTGTATTCTTTTTCAAGATCCATGTTTTAATTCTAATGCTAAAACCATGACCTTATAACAGCAACTTAAAATGTGATTCCTTACGAGTCAAAGTTGATGCAGATGTATAATTATAGTTATCGTGCTAAAATCTTATGTAAAGTTAAGTTAACTTTGTTTTTAGTTTATTATAATTAACTGTTTTGCGCGTTTAATATGTAACAGTAACAATGAAACAATCATCAGAAAAAAACAAATCGTCACGATTATCACTTAGTGACCTCTTTAAAAAAACTACTCACTTCTTACTATTTTCTAGAAACAAATGGCAAACTCTTTTTTGCTGAGTGATACAGAATATTATCTCTGCTTGCAATGCAATTTAAGCTATAATAAAAAAGGCAAATGTATTTACCTAAACCCATTTTTAGAAATAGGTAATTAACTAAAAAAGAGATTGTTAAAATGGTATTCTGGTTATAACATTTTTTGTAGGTTTTTTAGATTATTACTTTTATGCTAGTCTAGTCTACTATGTATCTAATAGGCGCTAATATTATGTTTTACAAAGCGCTTTTGAATAAAAGGATTTTATGTTCGCGATTAACTTATTGTAATAAATTAACTATACGCAAAATTATGATAAAAACTGATTTTAAAGTCCAGTCGACATAATACATTTTAGTCATTTCGATTATTTCGCTACAAATTCGCAATTCTTGTCGCTTTACATTCGTCTCTACTTATTACCTATCACTTTGGATTAATCCGTTATTTATGGTTATTGTACGGTTATTGTACATGGCAATCACACATTTTGTGCGCATAAACCACTGACTTTACAATAAAATAGCGTTAGACTTTTTTATGTTAAAACATGACTACAAAGACAACAGTTTTGGTTGTTTCAACCATGTAAAAATGCAACTATTTTTCAGTCTCTTATAAAAATACCTTATCATTTTTTAGGGGTTAATATCAGTTTATCAGTATTTTTACTGTTAAATTATCTCCTTTTTCCCCGTTGTCGTGTTAGCGAGAAATACTCCTTGTGCTACTGTGCTTCTATTTTGCAGTTTGCGTTGCTGGTGCATCCCTAAAGTCCAAAAAGCCTTTTGCAAAGGGCACTCCTGTCCTTGGCACCTTAACCTGGTATTCGGGATACTCGGAGAAAAACTGGATTAGACACGCCTCCTCGTAATAAATGCGACTTTGAAAAGAACCTGTGTTAAAACCAGAACAAGTTTAACCATTTTAAATCATACTGCCCCAAGAAAATAAAGCTATTTAAAATATTTTACTATTTCCACTTACTTTGAACTAGCTATAAAATATCCCACAAAACAAATCGGATTCACCCGCGGACTAGTCACAATCTTGAGTACCCACAGAACCACCAAAACCATCCCGCATATCCCGGATGTCTACAAAGTCCATAGAGCCCATGGGTAATTAGCACATGACCTTCAACCTTCCTGTCCCTTACCAAATGGGTAAGTTATTCCACGCGGTTAACATTGCACCTTTTCGGACCACTCGCCAAACACACAGAGTCCCATTCCAGCCCAAACCAAAAGTTTAACTATTTTCATACCTAAACCAAACCAAAACACACATCAATCAATCATCCAATGAATGCATATAACCAATCACTCATCAATATCTAAACCCTGGTTTTTATCCTTCTTACCGGAGAAACCAATAAGCCTCCACAAAGTACTCCAGCACACTGGGCCACCGCCGCCACTCATACTCCACACTATGATCAACAGAAAGCTACTCAAGCTAACCGTTTCCGTGGTTAATTAACGCTGTCATTAAAAACTCGGAATTATGGAAAAAGGCCAAAATGCTAGCAGTAAATACAAACGCGTAGAACGTCCCTTGCTCATAAATTCAGCAGTCCAAAGGCAAAGGCCAGCCTAAGAAAAACGCCTCTACATCTCACCTGGACCAAAAAAACACCCCAAAAGTCAAATCCACTTCAAAAAACCCTTTAAAATTACAATTTTAACCATAACTTTACCTGAGCCGATGTCATGGGCTTATTCGCTGGCAAAATACTTCTGTCATTGGAAAAGGCATAACGGGCCAACAGACAACCAAGTGCCCCATAACCCCGGCGTCAATCAAGCCATAATGATTACCCTGGAAACACTTTAATCACCGGTGAAAAACGGCAAAGGCACAGCCCAACAAATGCCGTGATATGACTGGTGAATCCAAACTCGTGCATTTTTGTCAAGTGGTCAATTAAAATGGTCAACTCGTCAACTGGTCACTGGTCAAGTGGGCCAAGTGGTCACCTGTGACCTCTGTCAGTGGTCAGCTGTGTAAGCAGTGATGTGTCTTGGCTTGGCGCGCAGCTCAGCTTGAATACTGAACACTCTATGACTTGGCTTGTAGTGCGTATAAGGGCAAGGCTGCATGTTTGTGCTGACTCACTATCGTGCCATTTGTTTGATTCTGAGTGTGGCAGATAGACAGTCAGATGGACAGTTGGCGAGTGACGAATTTTTTGGATGTTTTTAATTTAAAATTTTTAATTTTGGGGATTTTTTGGAGAATTTAAGGAAATTAGAGAGTTTTTGGAAGGTTTTGGTGTGTGGAACTTGTTAAGGGCTGGATTTTTAAGGGGTGGTTTAAGGAGTTTTGAAGAAGTTGGGGTTTTGGGTGTCAAGTGTCAAGTGGTCAGGGATTTTGTGGTGGTGATTAGTTAATTGATTAGTTGGGCTAATTGTGTGGTTTTAAGAGAATAAAATGGGTCAGGGAAGTATGCAAGAAGGCTGAGTGAGTCTTAGGCGTGAACTGGCCAAGGAGTGGAATGGGGGCAATAAACCCAACTTGGATAAGTGTGGGGAGCTGTTAAATCGCTTGAAGGTGGGTTTGGATTTTTGGTTAATTGATGGTTAATTAATTGGTCTTAGGTTTATGCATTTATTGAATGGGGATTTTGTGGTTTTTTCTAGATTGTGCTGACTAATCTGACCTTTCTGCAGAGTCACGGGAAAGAGCAGCAAGGAGGAGTTGTGATGATTGCCAGGGACGTGCTGGAAATCGGGGCCTTTTGGAGTATTGCCAAAAGGGATATTCCGTCCTTTGAGCGGTACATGGCTCAGCTTAAGTGCTACTACTTGGACTTTAAGTGAGTATTTAAAAGACTGTGAAATAAGTTTAAGTTTTAATTGGAAACTTGGGATTAATTGATTAATGGTTTTGTATTTTGTTTTTAGGGATGAACTGCCTGAATCCAGCTTCAAGTGTGAACTCCTCGGCCTAAATTTGCTGTGTCTGTTGAGCCAAAACCGAGTGGCAGAATTTCACACGGAAATGGAGTTATTTGCGCATCCGGATCTGAACGTGTTGGAAAATGTGTACATTAAGCATGCCGTGTCCATGGAGCAGTACTTGATGGAAGGACGTTACAATAAGGTAGTTATAGTAAATTTTTATTTTATAGAACATTTGTTATCACCATGTCAACATGACCATGACCATAATAAGTGTTAACATGATCTTTCCTTTCACTTCCATCGCAGATCTTTTTGGCAAAGCGAATTGTACCCTCAGAAGCGTACAACTTTTTCATTGACATTCTGCTGGACACGATTCGGGACGAGATTGCCACTTGCATTGAAAAGTCCTACAGTAGACTTCACGTGGATGACGCTGCAAAGGTGTTGAACATTAGTGGACAGCAACTGAGCTCTTATGCAGCCAAGGTAGGAAGTTAATTTGCGAATTAGCACAATTTGCAACGCTAATCTTTAGTCTATACGAAGCTCAATAACTTTTTTACTAATTTGAGATGTTCTGATTTTTAATTCGGTTTTTAGCGTGGCTGGACCCTTGGAAAGGATAAGCACTTCTGCTTCAACATGGAGGAAAAGCAAGACGATCGCATACCCAGCTACGAACTGGCCAAGGATTCTATTGAGTACGCCAAGGAGTTGGAAATGATTGTATAGAAACTTATTACTATATTTAAAAAACTGCGTGTTTTTTGTAAGCTAGGTTAATCTATTTTCTATTCAAGCAAGAAAAATCACAATAATATTTAACTTTGTAACAAAAATCGTACCAATAATATTGAATGTGGGGTAGTGCATCTTAAATACTTAAAAATGTTACCTAAATCAAAATTGTTTGTTAACTGAAGTAAAACCAAAATCTGTTTGGATAACTACCTACAAAACACATCATCACTAATCTTACTTTCTGACAAAAA